>JTDE01000313.1:182787-211355 GCA_014338405.1 Paragonimus skrjabini miyazakii
AATTGCCCTCGTTTATGAGCCGTTTACTTCAGCTGGTCCTGTTTCTTTTCTCACAATGGTATTAATTGTGTGGTCATCTATAACGCCTCCAATGTCCAGAATATCACTGGCTGAGTGATGGTAACTGGAAAAGTAGTCAGGCATATCAGCTTTAGGAACACGGATTACACCCGAAGAATTTTACATTTCTGGATGTCGGGCCTAACATATTCGCTAAATCACTCATCTCTTGCCTTTACCTAAACGAATAGCTTCTATGTTCTTCCTTAATGTCATGTACTTTCGGTTTATTTGAAATGACGACTCGATCGTGGATGCGATCGTGAAATGCGGGGGTTCTCCAGGAGCTGATCAGACTGTAACTTATGGCACTGGTGTAATGAGCTGATATGGCCGAAATCCACTGTGGACGATCTGATAACCTAGCCATCTGGTCCATAGTTATGTTTGATCCCGGTTGGGTAAGGTAGGAAAAAGACAGGGAAGATTACTGTGATGAGGTTTCCTCTCCTACAGTGACCCTCTTCATACGAACCACTAACCTAAAATGTTCGTTTCTGTAAGAAATTGTGTGAATTCTGCAGAGAACACACTACGACCAAAGGCCACTCATCACAAAACTTACAGCGACCACTATCCTACCACTTTCATTTGAGTTCGTTACCGTGTGCTTGGTTAGTCTACGTTCTACTGGTTATACAGAACCATGTGTGAACAAGAGCGGTGTTGCTAACCTTAAGAATGCTGCAATCTGCGTGCATCATATATTTCAGCAATTCATGTTTACTGTGCTTCAAGCTACGACTCAGTTTTTACACGTCTTCTTATGTCAGACCGTCGGTAAATATCGAGGTATGTTCAAACAGGAATGGTAGACTGTCATCACTTTACCTCACTTAACTTGGACAATGACAGCACCGAACATGACTGTATCGTTCAATTGTCTATCGTTTACTGTAGCTGCACAATTGACGTTTAAACATTTATTCCTGACCTCCCCACCGATAACAAAATCGGTTCCGAATGAATCATAGCATTGTAAATTTGTTTCCTAGCTTGCATTGCTCAGTCTGCGTAGAAGGGTGCGCAAAAAATCGAAGTGAAAAAACTGCCTCATCAACAATGAAACATAGTATTGACTACCTTAAAACAGAACGAGGCAGTAAAGCAGCAACGGAGTGAAACATTCTGTACAGATGGAAAACTCAACATCCAGGTCACTGAGGGGGGACGGGGTGTTTCCAGTGGCTTCTCATAGCACAGTAGAAATGAATGCCAGCTAATGGGGGAGCTAAGCTAGTTTTATATGCAAAGAAGTATCGCTATACTTCCACGAATTATCGAGTTCATTTATAGTTTGTCAGTGTACTCAAGGCTGACAACCATTAAGCAAAACGCTACCGATGAATTTGTGTGATAAAAACAAGGGAACTACAGCAAAGCAACTACTACTACTACTCCTCGGTGACAGCACAACTGGTACCCGTTTGGATTCGTAAGTTCATTTAATGCTTTTAGGTTAAATCTCACTAGCTGTAATCGTAAATCTTACAGTAATTCACATGTAAACTAATCTCCCTAAAAACGTCACTATTCAGACCAGATGTTCCACTGCAAGGCCAGATGGGTAATTTTTCACTGTGTCCTTACTTTCTACACACAGTATTGATGAACCTGTTGAATAACCGAATAGGTTACACTAGTTCATAAACTTAATACCTCAAGTTGTGGGTAAATTTAATGTGGATCATCACTCAGTAGTTGTTGCAGACCAGCATGAGGGCTGGAAGCTTTTGGCGTTTTTTTTTGGCAGTTCATTAGCAATGAGTGACGAACACTTCATCCACGGTGTGATGCGTTGATCTTTGAGCACCGTTATAATATGTTATATCAGCTAGCCGGCCCATTTAAGCTATACGTATGATTGATTGCGTAATTCTCAGTGCGTCTGCTGAATTGATAAAATGTGACAGATCATCAGCGCTTACTCGGTCATCCACTAATCTGCGTAGTATCAAAGACAATAGAAGCATTTCCCACTAAAGTGACATCGTGAAAGGTGATCGATGACGGAGTGAGTTAACACCATCTCTCAAACAATTGTGACATGAGCATAAGTCGGTTAAACAGTTTGATTAGTGTTGAAGCGAACATCTTCCGTACAGTGCCCCTGTGAACGTCGACAAATCGTTTTTATGATATCAGTCGTTGACTATGCTGCGTGGTATTAGTTTCAGTGTGTTCTATTAGCGAATATTCCCGTTCGTATAAAAATATGTTTCAAGAAACGATATTGCAGTAGGTTGCAGTTAAAAGACCTTAAGGCATCATGGAAGGATTCACGTAATACTCGTGAGGAATAGTTGATCGATAAAATTGTTGTCATCCGCATTATGATTGCAACAGAACGGATATCACTCGCACCAGAGTTTATACGTGTATACACTTCCAGGGGTATCATTAACAAGAAATCACGGAAGCTTATGCTGAAACATGTTATTCGGAAATCGTACCAATAAAGACGTATCGTCAAGCTCATTATGAATAGGCAACCAAGAAATGCATTGTTCAGTTGAACTGTATATGCAAAATTGCAACAGCAACATTTAGTACGAATTGTACATTGCAGGTTAGTGTCTAGTTTATATTTTCTGGCATTCGTTCAATCAGGAATTATAACCTGGAGGAAGGATACACTTCAGATCTGGCCTAATCCTGAAGTAGCGCCATTTAACCCAGTTGTGCCACGGTTCGACTGTTTCCGATGAGAAACAGTCGCATGCGGTGAGAAGTGGACAAAGATAGTGGTCTTTTACATAATCATACCCTCATTACTCAGCGATTTTGTGCTCCCTAATAGTGGTTGGTTTAAAGAGGAATATATTACTGATTTGATTGTCTTGACAGGTATTTGCTTAAGTTCATCTAATCAGCTGAACACAACCAAAGGTGAATCGGATTAACCTACTGTTCATCGTACTGTTAGCGTGGCCGGAGTTCTAGTCCCGGCAGTGGCAAGGATATGCACTACAGACGAGCTCTAATGAGAGCGAAACTCGTGCTTTTTTTCGACAGAGGCTGGCTGGAAGGTCTATCTGAATGCGAAGGCTGCGATCAAATGTGAATGATGTTCAACTTGAAATATATCGATTAGGTCATCTCTTCAATAAAATGCGGGGGGCATAAATTTTCTTCGTACCAGTGATTCAAAACTTTCTACTTTTTGTACTTTGGTTTGGACTGCACATGCACTGCCTGTGGTGGTTTAATGAGGGTAATCAATTTACCGCGTGATAACACCGGACGACTACGAGGTGGCTCCGTGCAAGTCCTGCAGATCATTTTCCAGGACGAACTAGTTAACTGCCCGGACGGACATGTGTACATAGGAACGCCCAAAGAGCATCGACTAGTTTGGGTGGTGGGAGAGAGCAGGAAACTCGTGTACGGCGCGGTACTGGATTCAGGTCAATTTGATAAGAACCTTCACCGACTGTTCTGATGGGTAGCATTGATCCGGTTCAAAGTATGTCGTTAGTCCGCCTGGCACTAGGCGTATTCTGTGGATTGCCACAACCTGCTGGTGTAGGCTTCAGTTGTCAATCTGCTCGCGTGTTCTGCGATCTGTCAGAGCCTGCACCATTGTCAAGTTTCAATTTTACGCAGCAGACATGTTGATCAATTGATAATAGTGCCTGATTGATGGAACTGACCGACGTCGACAAAACGGAGTGGACTGTGTTGAATTTTACAGGCTTACGTTTGCGAATTATGTGAGATGACTGCAGTCGGTAGAAACTGAACACAATAGTTGTGACATTAATACGTATAAAACAACGGTCACTTGTAGCTGGTTCTTTGAGTAAGGGACAACGATGACAACCGAAGATATGGTGAAGAATGTACCACCAACTGTGTAATCACATGCTCAAGCAACGAATGCTTGGAACTGGTTCTTTGAATAAAAGACAACGGTTGTCTACACCAAGACCAATGACAACGGAGCAGATGAGAAAGAATGTTTTTCAGTCATATTAAAGTAACTTTTCAAATTGAAAAATAAATGTTTCACGCCAGTCAACTCATAGGGCACATTTGCGAATGCGCTCTTCAAACGAACATTTTGAGTTTTCACATCATTCAGCCCCACGAATGAATCACAAATTTCACCTCAAGATGTTTTGAAATTATTTACAATAGATTCGGTATTAAGTTAAAATGGTCATCATACCCATGATTATTTTCAGCCTTGGGCGGTATGGCTGAAGCTGTCATTAGCCGGGACCGTGTTCCATGAAGTTGTGGAGTAATCATTAAGTAAGAATGTATGACGAAGGAAAAGGCCAGTGGAGAAAGAGAACGAACAAAAACGAATGATTTTCTTGAAAAAGAAAAATCGGCAAGTTTTCGGATACATATCCACCACTGATTGCAACACAGTGTCATGTCAGAGAGTGTTTATAACCACCGGTGTACATGATCGCGAACTCTCCAACCAGGAAAACACCACCTACCAACCTTGCTCAGGAAGGTAGTCAAGGTCCTCATAGACCGTGGCCATGACACCTCTTGGCAGCCTTGCGGTTTTTTCAAACCATCAGCAGTGCATGGTACGGCAGACGCTCCGTCGGCATACGGAGTATATGATTCAACCAGCTAAGACCGCATTTTCGCTGTCTCGATTATCGATTGCGAACTACCTCATCAATCAAGCGCGCGCAAAGGGACTGTCGCGTTCTTTACAGGGTTAGCCCATTTGATACGGGTTAACTGGCAGAAAGAACGTTTTTAGATGAGACCCAATAGTGAAAAATCAGGGCTTCGGCTAGATTCGAACCAACGACAGAAACACCATGTCCAAACGCGGCAAATGTTCTAACAGCTGACCTACGCAGCCCCACCAAGAGCTCGGTATTTTCACATTTGGACTCGGTGTTTCTGTAGCTGGTTTGAATCCGACCGAAACCTTGACTTTTCACAACTGCGTCTCATCCAAAATCATAAATCTGCCAAACTACTTATTAAGAAACAATGTTGATCAAATACTGAGAGTTTACGTGCATCTTCCGCATGAATGGGCCAGGTCGCCGATTCACAGGGCAAAACTGATCGCACACACGAGCTGTACATTTCTTTTAAATCAACAAATGGATGTCTTTGTGACGTAAGTTAGTGATTGCACCACGTGCTTTCGCTATCCTCCTGAACACCGCGTTGGCAATAGTACAGACTAACAAGATGACATTGCCTAGGTAAGCGAAGCAATCGACTGTTGCCAGCTGTCTGCCAGTAATGAGAACATGGGCAGTGCCAACCCAAGTTTGTAAAATTTTACATTTTGAAGGTACAAAATGCATATCATACAGATCTATCATATCGTTTAACCGATTCAGTATGATCTGCATGTTCTTTGAAGAAGGACCAAATGAATAAATGTCGTCCGCACGCTGAACATCAATCAGCTTACTACTTGATAGAAGCTGCACTCCAAGATCCTTGGGACTTCTGAGTGCACATTCCAGAATATGGTCCATACAAGGTTGAAAATAAACAGGAAATTCGGACAAACCTGTCGAACTCCATTGGACGTAAAGAACGCTCGATAGATTCAGAGCACGCATACAGTTTTCATAAATCGACATATTTCCCTGGGATTCGTCTGTGATGGAGAGTGCGTGTCAAGTAACCGAATCAAAAGTAGCCTTGAGGTCCAAAAGTAACACGACTCTTGGCTTAAAAATGGAATGCCGATGCTTCCGTGTCTGGTACATGGTGAATATATGGTCGGTAAACCAATGATCCTACCGGACATCTGTCTGTTCTTCTCTTATATGGTTCTCTCCGAGTTTTAGAAGTCGCCGCATTATGAGATCCTTGAACAGTTTGGATGCAATAAAGACAAGGGTAATAACTCTGTGATTGTCACGTAATGTCCTGGCACCTTTCTTGAAAATGGAAATGACAGTTGATAAGCGCCAATTATGAGGTACTTCTTCGGTCTCCCCTATAGAACGGAAGAGTGTGGTCAGTTCTAGGTTTAGGTTACAAAGCCTGGCTCATCTGTCAAGTCGTCGCGACAAGCTTTAATTTCATGTACAACCTTTTTCACATAAAGTCTCACTAACGCCTTACCAGTGGCCTGTGCTACCATGAGTCAAGGGGAACAGCAACCAACTATTCCTCGATAAAAATGCGTACTACATCTCTTTTGGCTCACTCAAAGATATAAACTTCATGGAGCGACAGAGAGTGGAAACTGAACACGTCATGCAGAAATCCCAAAACAAAACATAAGTTGACATTAACGAACCTTATAATCGGATTGGAATAGGTTCGCAGATTTCCCACTACATGCTTCAGTTTATTTCCCAAAAAGAATATAAAAGAATTGTACCAGGTGATCTTGAAGGCCAATCGAAAGGCCCACTCCTGTCGATCCATCTCTGAGGAAATGATTGATTTAAACGTTACGTTGCAGCATTTAGAGAGTCATCGAAAGGTACGATCCCAACAGTGATTGTGTGCGTCCCGAATTAAACAAGAACTTTCGGTTCAATTAGTGGAGTGCCTGTTTCACTCCGCATAAGGTTTCCTGATCCCAGTTGTTTTAGCCTGTACGTCCAGCAGACAGTTAATAAAATAGACCTCGTGTATTATAACGAGTAGACCGAGCGCTAGCAGGTGACACATTCAAGAATAAGCGCAAAATGAATGTGAAGGCATGAATCAACATACGCATCAGGCGTCTTGGCTTAATCACCACACAAACAGTCAGTAGGAGACTATCCGCATACGCACACTGAAGCAAGACAAGCAGTCGGTCAACGCCCGAGTGGCCAGCACATATACACACAGCACACGCACACACACACACACACACACGTCGGCTCAGACGGTCAACGCGAATTAAGGTGCCGTGGTCACAGCACCACCCTTCTGTCTCTGTTTCGATCACGGATGACTAAATGTTGACGGTCTGACAACGTGTTTCTAATCTGTCTCGTTGCCTGTAAACGGTCGTCGATCGAATGGGTGGGTGAAACATCAGGATGTAACAGGTGAGTAAAACGTTTAGACATAGCACAATACTACTTTAATTAGATAAGAATCAACTTGTTCAGCGGTATTTTGATTACTGGTGAGTAGTAGATTTATATTTTCCAAATAAATTGAACATCACCCATAATTGATCGCAGCTGTCGCATTCCCATAGACTTTCCAGTCGGCCCCTTTCGAAAAGAAGCACTAGACTCGAGTTTCGTTCTCATTAGTGCTCGTCACCACCATCTTACCTGGGTAACATCGTGTTACTGCAGCTTCTAACCATCAGGATTTCGCTTAACTATTTGACCGTACTGCAGCTGCTTTCGAAAACAATCGTAGCCCATCCTACGAACGTGCCCTAGCCAGCGAAGTTGATTGAACATCAGTTTGGCTTCAATCTCGACCGTATTCGCTCGTCAACGTACTTCAGTGTTCGGAATCATATCCGACCACCTATTACCCAACAGGCGTCTAAAATATAGCAGATTCCGTTGATATAACGTTCCAATTTCACTACTGTACAATAACGTGAGCAGCTGTATACAAACAGTCTTGTCTTCATCTTCAAGCTGCGGTTCTTCCAGACACGTCTTTCAAGGCGTCTCAGTTCAGCGCTCACCTTCGCCAAACGAGCTCGTAACACACAGTCCACGTACTGTTGATGAATTCTATCCAAGTACCCGATGAATGTGCAACTGTCCCCAGTGTCTCCGGCAATGCGGATTCCACGTGTACCTACAGCGCAACTGCTCGGAGGACGCTGAGAGTTGGAAAACGCCCCACCCCTGTTTATATCCAAACGAAGTTTGAACGCCCCGGTCACCTCTCAGCTGTCTGAACTAAGATCGTACGTGGGGCATCATGGTTGGCAGCATCCGTTCGGACCAGCTTGTCACAGTGACCGGAGCCAAAGGACACCTGCGCTTAACCATCACCACAAGTGGCTTGCGCTGCATCACGTACGGTTCTATTCATACACCACGTATGCAGGGTAAACCTGAAGGAATAAGGCCAGGAGGTGTGTTAATGAGGCCTTTGTGTCCAGTCTGTCGGTGCTGGTTAACTAATTGGCAGGCTAGCTCGAAACTGGTACCCCTATCCCTCAGAAAATAAGCACAGAGAGAGACTGCAATGGTAAGATCTAGAATGAGAACAAAAATACTAGAAACCTATTGCAAGAGGTAGCTCATTATACGAGTACATGTTAATGCAATCTAGTGAAGATATGGAGAAAAAGGAAAATGCAAGGTTGGACTGGAGGAAAACAGACAAAACATTCACCATATAGTACATCAACAAAGCTGAAAGAAATGAAAGGTAGCAAGCCACAGATACCCAGGTTTGTGAAAATGGGGGCGGGTGGGTTCCAAACAATGATGGTCGCTGACTGATGCGAACAATTAAAAAAACTTCCTACAATAAACACCAGGTTTAGTAATCGTTGCATATTACGAAGCCAACCTCATTTGATTTCGGTTTATGAAACCTCAGATTTGTAGGTCTAGTGCAGCCATCGTAGTTCGAGGAAGGTTGGTCGTGCAACGAGGTACACCAGACTGTTGTTGGTGGTTATGTACGTCTGATCCGTGTTGGCTGAGTTCTGCATGTCATTCTGTCCAGTTCCAGTCCAGTAGTTCGGAAATGTTGCGTCTAAATGCAGCGTCAACAGACAAAATATAACTGTAGTACAGCTCTCATATTTCGGATACAGTAAGATATGGGGTGGCTATAGGTGGGTTGACCACAAACTCGCCTTGAGTTTCCAACAGTTTAACAGGGTGTGAACATAAACAGATAAGCCAGTTCAATAGCTTGATCATGAAGTGGCTTACTGGCGATTTCTTCAACGATGATTAAGCCAACAGCAACACCGGCACCAACAACCATGAAGTCATTTGGAGTGACGGATAATCTGTCGGTGGCACAGCGGATACAACAGCAACGCAGTACGGTGGCCCTTTCTATAAGGCACCCCTAAACGAAGGTCACCTATATACAAGGACCACTTCTGTCATTGCTTGAAAAATGTACGGCTGAGATAGATGACTGCCCCTCCCATGAAAGCCACTCCCACACCAAGACCGCCATTTTCACCGAAACTAACCATAGTAATCACCGTTTGCTGATTTAGTGACGACAGTGGAGAAACACTTCACTCATGTCTATTCATTCGAGGCGCAGTGACCTAAGCCGTCTAATCCACAAATGGTTACGCAGGTAACAACACCATGGAGTTTGCATACACAAAAAGTTGAATACTACTGTCTGTAGCCTCATCGATCGAGTTAACTTGCTCAAGTGCGCCCACCGACTAAGGTTTTGTTGCTAGGGTCCTTACAGCCCAATCAGAGCTGCCTCGGAAATTTTCTTTACCACCTCAGCGTACTTCCTTCGCATCAGCGAATTCAGGTTCTCTCAGTCTACACGCACATGGTTGACCCCTAAGGCATTAGCGATACAGCCCACCTGTGTACTTTTGACAGGGCAAGCTTTTCTTATATGTCACTAGGGCAACCCGGTGCACTGAGTGACAAATTTCATACATCCCAACAATTATGACTCATGTGCAGGCTAGATGGTCCCCACAGTTAGCTCATGGTCTCTCTGTCTCTACTTCAATTGTTGCTAACCCTCTAGACCACATGGTCGTTAGAATATGTGACTTGACTTGATGCAGGGAATAAGCAACAACAGGAACTCAGTCACTTAGTGATACGTAACGCATAATGGGGAAAAACTTTTACAACAGAGAGCAAAATAAATATTGCTCAGGGCATTGAAACACAGTGAATCAGCCAGGTTTACATTAATTCTACTAAACGCGAATGTTAAGTGTCAACAATATGAAAAATTTCCTGAGGATTCAATGGTCTAATGATGTCAACAGCGAAAGGGAGTGACCGTGTAACCGTCAGGCGGTAACATGTATCAATTAAAAACGTGAATACCGATCGATACGATTAGAACTTGTTGAAGTTGACACGACACTGGAACTGCGTGGTTAACCAAACTATGTATGCCAATTAGTTGCTTCCAGGATTTGTCACTATTCCAGAAG
Organism: Paragonimus skrjabini miyazakii; assembly: GCA_014338405.1. Classification (NCBI taxonomy): domain Eukaryota; kingdom Metazoa; phylum Platyhelminthes; class Trematoda; order Plagiorchiida; family Troglotrematidae; genus Paragonimus; species Paragonimus skrjabini miyazakii. The sequence continues at coordinate 192,890 of JTDE01000313.1, forward strand.
GAGGTTGGCTCTATATCCATCTTCATCTACCGCTAACCAAGTTTCTACTCAGTGTTAGCGTTTTGTCAATTTGAGACCTGACTGCACAACTCTACTCTATTCTGGTTACTCCAGTTGATTCTGAGATATTTGTCATGACTTGGTACCGTTTGTGATTCTACGACTTGTTGCTCACTAGCCATAATTAACTCAGTCATTGCAGCAAAGTAGATCTGATTTGTTTCTTCGCCCCGGTGTTAAGTTCCGTCTGTTTTCTTTCTAACTATTACCCATCATCGTGTTCAGCGATGTTTCTGCGTCCACATGCTTGATGTAATCAGTATCGATAACGTTTCTGTGGTTGAATCTAGCAGTGCTCGATTGGATGGTTATCAATCAGGTTTTTATACAATGTCTTTTCGGTGCCACATTTTCTGATACACAAATGTAATTACACACTTTCCAACAACTTTCAGGTCCTATCAAACATGAGTTACTCAGTCCACATGGAAACGTCACTGATTTATTAAGGATACCTCGACGTTAGTTTACTAGACATGAGCCTAGAATATTTGGCTAGCCATAACTAAGTTAATGTTTCCGATTCGCCCAGTTGGTCAGCTTTCAATCACTACTTGTGTCATATCCTCCACAGTGTGTGACTATAACAGGCTGACAAAACATGTACGCTCAGCAATACACCCAGGTGTGTGTTGCGTGGCTTCTATCAGTCGGACAGGTTTATTCGAGACGGATGTCACCAACCGTGATGTGTAGTGCATTACTTCTAACCCGTTCACAACATAGCATGCAACAGAGTCAACTTTAACATCTGCAATAGACAGGAATACTCTGGTAATGTCAATCCAAGATGTATGCCCCATCTTCCAATGATTTCAAATAACATCGCCATCACGATAAGCAGAAGCGATAACATTCAGAGTTAGCAGATTTTCACTCAGACAGTTATGTCATCACTATATCATACAGAGACAACACAACGAAGCTGATTAGAACACTTGGTCTTAGTAGACATAGAGCGTCCTCTCTGTCCGAAGAGATATTAATAATAAAGGGTGATATTATTCATTCTCATTCTTTTTTTCAGACACTGCCTTACTATGTTTTTCTTTCCATTCTCTCAATCAACCTTTGGCAGCACTATCAAAAGTTTATATCACAAGCTGAGCAGCTCGTGATGTCCATTGAACATGCCATGCGATCCGAACCAGCACTGGAACAGACGATGCGTCAGTTTGAAGCCCAAAAAGTGTGTTATTTACCGTTCTACGTGTTTCTGCTCAGACCGATGCATCGACTTTTGCAGTACCGTGTGGCACTGGAACGACTCATGAGACAGTACGGAGAAACACATCCGGATGCACCTGATTGTCGAAGTGAGTGTTTATTTTCTGTCTACTGAGCGAGCGCTGGCCCAGTGAGCAATGTTTGGACTCAAGAAAAAAATTATGTTGTTGCTATCCGAAGTTTTGTCAAATTGACAGACGCTGCCAGACCTATAGTTTTATTAGGATATCATCGATATATGCACATGTGGTCAAAACATCTCCCCAATAAGAAGACCAGTGCCCGGGTAAAGAAATATACGGCGCATAATAATAGATGCAGCACAGGGTTCAGTTGGACAGATGTTACAGGTCTATTATATAACTCTACTAGCATGGCAAATTCACTATGTATTGGTGGGTGACTTACTATGTGAGTTTCTGTGGCTACTTCGACTTGTGGTATCGCTGACATATTTGATATATTCTCTACTTTTTATATGATCCTACTAAACCAACTGGACAACTCAGTTATCCGTGAGCAGCAAACGATAATCGATAGTGAATAAGCTGAATCCGTTCTAACAAGTTACTGGGATGTGGGACTTTTCCGATGGTGGACCTAAAAGGCATAAGAGACAGATGGGACGAATGTACCAAGCGACTCGCAATGTACACGAACCGCTGAAAGTAGGCGTCATGAATGGACAACTGGTAGAATCTGTCAACAATCCGGAAGGCGACGAATCCTTCCTTCTCTTGATCGGGACCGTACAAGATATACCTGTTTTCAGCTTATGTACATACACTGCGATGATGTTCCAGTAACAAAGGCCTACGATCAGGATGTCCCATACACGTTCCTCCTATTGCGCTACTGCATCGTGTCACGAGGCATTCGTTTTAGAGTGGTTTTAAGTAGATTCAAGCAATTTGGACTGACAAGCGTAGGTCCGTAACGGGAGACTACGAATTTAAAGCGAGAGGAACAAACTGTCCGTTAAGTAACTCGCCAATCACGTTGGTTAAGACAATTTATGACGACTGTCTTAAATGGAACGAGAAAATAAATTGCCAGTACTGTGTAAGGGGGAGTATTACGATGTCCCGGAATCTCATCTGTTGCGAAAACCCACTAGGACGAAATCATTGATTCCTGTGGTGACGCCAGGCCTCATCGTACGGGAATGACCAGACGTATAAGGATGTCAGGTATGGTCGTGAGGTGGTCGGTAGTAGCCTTGGTACCTCAACTTACGCTGCTTAAGTACATGTTTGGATTCATCGATAGCTGCATGGAACATCTGACTCCCATAGACTATCAAAAAGACTGGCACTGGGTACGAGTAGGGTTTGAACCTGTTTTTCTGAATGGCAAACATCTTCATGCCTTCTATGTATGGCAGATGACAGTTTTCTATTGGGCCGATTGAGAGTGAACTTACATGTCAGATCAGGTCAACCCAAGTCGAACCAACAAACCCTCAAGTTCGGTTAATTGACATAACGCTGATGGTGACACTACTGGCAGGTTCAACGACCAGCGCATCAACTACACGTATCATGACTCATTCCAGCGTCCACTTCAGGCATATACACCTACACCCCTGTACGACTGTTTAAGGTGGACTTGGCATGACCAGTTGTGTGCACCGGTTTACATGCGCTGACCTTCAGACCAAGCGGGTCGCACGGTGACGGCCAACCCAACCCAGATCCGGGCGGTGTCTCATTTGCTTTGTTTGAGGCATGACCGCGCCAGCATGTGAACTGACCGAGTAACCACTCCAAGTAGCCATGGTGATTAGATCTGTCGCTCGTTTCACCCCCACGTTATTTTTGGTCTAGACCCCTGGATCGGTTAACGGTGTCGCTATCTCATTTTTGGACAACCATTCGAAAGTCGGGGGCATTATGGCCATGGTAACTAGGGTCGCAGGTGAGTCATGGGTGTACTGTCAAATCGCATTGTGATGACGGCGATCACTTGTAAAGTAAACATAAAGACTACTCGATCAGTGTTTGCACTCCTTTGCTTGAACATAAAATCGGTAACTGAACTCCGGTTTATTTCAAGTCAAGCATTCTGGTATGACACCGTTTTCAATTTTAATAAACCAATTCACTGTTTGGAGGAAGCGACGAACAGACGTGTAGGGGCTAGATACGAGTTATTGGTACACCTGATCAGTCGATGACATGACTCATCAGGGATAACAAAACGAACGAATGAAATATAGAAAAACTGCTGAACTCAAATCATGACATTGTGATTTCTATCATAGTTTGAACTCAGAACGTATTCACCGGTTATTAAAATGTTCACCATCCCATTGCCCCTGTGGAATTCAGCATACGTTATTGTAACACGATCAGAGATGTGACGGTGTACGTGGTACGACAGTGATACTAAAATCGGAAAAAATATCAGTGTAGTGATTGTGTGAGCACAAAACAGAGCAGATAAGTGTGCACAGATTTGTGATATGTTGTAAGATAACCCTACTCGGTATGAATAATTTTAAAAAAAAGTGGTACAAAGATTATTGTCGTGCAAAAGGTAGTGTTGGTTACCGATGTATGAAATAAACATCAGGAATGAAAATTCGCACATTTCGAAACTTCAGTTGAAGCAGCAAAAATAATGAAGCAGTAACCTGTTATGTCTTTGAGTTGTTGTATATTCATTCACGCGAATCGAACAGAGAAGATAAACGGATCTTGATGGAACGTCTATTGATTGGAAAAAACACGTTGAGTGATAAACGCTCAGAGAGTGATGCGATAAAATGATTGGTCCACAGTAAATGAAGCACCAATGATGAGCTACAATGCAAATGAAAACGCAATGTGAGGATGCAGTAAATGAATACAACTGTTTGTTTGGTGACTGTCCACCCAACACAACCAATTGATGATTTGGTAGATATTGTCCAAGGAAAACGTATACAGTCATCCCACCTATTAGCTCTACTTTTCTTCTTAACAAGTCAATGGCAAACTTGTTTTTTCACATCATAAGAGGAAATGTTGTGTAAATATTCTGGGCTGAATATTACCTGAGTAGTTATGGTAGAAACCGTATTATGCATGCCAGTATTGAAAACAATACCGATAAACTAGTCAACCGAGCTAGGGTGATACAGTGTCTTTAGGCTGATGCACTGGTTTAACGTCATCAGTGGCTGTTGACCTCACATGCCTTACCAACAGCATACACGCCATCGCTTAGCTGACGTCGCATTTGCCAATGGCCTGGAAATGAACAAACTGATATGTGACTTCCACTTCATTTTACACCTACATTGTCGTCTCTTCGTATCACGAACAAGTGAACGGACTGGTTTTGAACGGGGAAATACCGCTTAACAAATCAATGATTTCTACGATTTCAACTTGGAGAGAAGTCCCAGTCGAGGGATCATCGATTAAAGCTAACAGATAGTAACTGTGTCTCCTCTCGAGGCGATCGGGCAACCTGATCATTACTCACAAACGAAACTGGTTGAGCGTTCATCTGTGATAATTTAGTCGTTCCTAATGTGAGGTTAATGGCGCAATGATCAACACTGTTACCTCACGAAAGCGCGGTCGGAGTTCTAGTCCAGGCAGTGGCGATGATATGCACTACTGACGAGCCCTGATTACAGCGAAACTTGAGTCTAGTGCTTCTTTTCGATAGGGGTCGACTGGAAAGTCTATGAGAATGCGACAACTGCGATCAGTTGTGAGTGATGTTCAGTCTATATGAAAGGGGAAGGACTTCAACATTCCAGCAGATGCAACTAAGAATCTGTTGAGATATACGATGAATGAAATGCGGTGTTGTCCTATTGGAAGATTACGGCGCCTTAGCAGTCCGAGAATGTGACCGACAACAGCGAGTGTTCCAGAGTCCGAACATTCCAGTACATCTTTTCACTGCCATTTAATAGGATCAGTTCAGTCTCATTAAATGTTGAAACTGCCCCGTATACAAATTGCAAACGTCTGTCATAAATGCGTTGACTGACCACACATTTATCCATTCACACGGTCATGCTTCTACCACCTCTATGACAAAGCCCTGTTCATACTAATGGTTTCTCATTGTTGAAACAACTTAACTGCCATTGCTTTGTACAAGGTCCCTGATTCTCAGTCCACAATAGACAGTGTTGCATCTGCTATGGAGTCCATGGATTGATTTTATTCTGTCTCAGCCAGCTTCAGCTATATGGTGCTGGTTAGCGTCCGTTGTGCACTTCTTGCAGAAACAGCAAGTTTACGTATTGATCTAAGTTCGGAACCACTTCCTACTTCTTTAATAGCTAATCGTAACATGGTCCTGTGAAGTCACTTTGTTGTCTCTTTCATTTATACTGAACCATCATCATCATCATCATCATCATAGACAGCAATACATCAGTGGTTCACACTGATGCTTAACTGCCACAATACTGAACCATACATTTGGTCTTTCTATGTAGCTCGTAGTATCCTTTCTAGACCTCCGAAGTGATTCGCGAATGTCTTATATGCTGAATTGTATCTGTTGGAACGTTCAACACATCCGTCCTTTCCAGTCAGTCGGGTCACATTTCCTTGATACGATGCAGACCAATTAACTGTAGAAAATGCAACAGACTAACTGGAAAGTCTGTGGGAATGCGACAGTTCCGATCAATTGTGAGTGGTTTTCAGCTTATAAAATGAAGTATTAGCTGCATGGATTGTACTCACATACCAACAGATAAAACGGCCATAACACCGCAGTGTCAACTAAATGATAACCTATGTCTGGTTGTCAAATCAGCTGACGTGTAGTTGATTTAATGACGTTGACACAGCGCATCATTCTGAAAGCACCATAGCAATTTGGGTTGGCCGTATAATTTTGTCATATCCTCCAGTTTGAAGCATAAAACGTCTTCTAAAAAAGCTATTTGTAGAAACCGAACTTGTGGGACTAATTGCAGGTAACGTACTAGCTCGAGCACAATGTTAGTTTCAACGCAGTAGAAATAGATCTGGACGTGTGGATACATTCCCGACTTCATCGTATTTCGGGCTACAAGCTCACTAATAAGTGATATTATATTAGGCACTTGGTTGGGGAATGTGAGACAAATTGGTGTCAGTCACTCCGCTTGAGTCGAGGTGGGCAGTACACTGCTGATTGACTGTAGTTCTGTCATTCGAACTAGTGGACACATGACCATGACGTTTTTTGCGAACCGCCAACCCGCAACTTGCGATCACCATACAATTCCACCAGAATTCAGCCTGCGACTTTCTGGTAGACTTGGTGGTTGGTTGTGAAAGATGGTTGTTGTCGTCTCGTTAATGAGGAAGAAAGATATCATTAATAGGTGGGATGGTCGTATGACTTTTTGAGGCATATAATGGAGCCTCATTCAAACTAGATTTTAGCTTTGCTCGTGATAGAGCTCGCCAACAATACACATATTTTCAAAGACTTCAATATAAACTCTAGCCCCCATTATCATGACAACCTGTTCTGATGTTGACCACTACCTTGTTGACCATAAATTAAGTATGATCAGATTATCATATGCAAATGCTCAATCACATTCGCCTGTGAGTAGTGCTCTGATTTCTTGATCACATCAAGAAGTGACATAGTTACTGTTATACTAACTTCATTCAATGACCCTGCAATTAGGAATTCTCTCCTAGTTGAAATGATCGCAATTTTTAAACTTACTGAGTAAGGTAATGCTTCTTTTCGAACGGGGCTGGGAATATGTGAATGACGATCAGTGTGAAGTGATGTTCAGCTGACACGAACTTCACCTATACTGTCACTAGTGATACGCGATGTGAGTCGGTTGAGTGCAGGTGAACTTCACCAACAAATTTCGGTTTTGATGGTTGAAAAATGAAGAACGCAAGTTGTTGTGATCGCAAACGACGTTTGGCTTGGGATGTTGTTTATTGGAAGACATCCATTACAGATACGTGAGAATATGGAACAACGAACGCAAACACTATTTTGCACAACTGCCGTGTATTCATATTCTTGGCAGTATTACGGCTACACTTTCTTTGGTGACACTTCAAACACAATGCATATACACGTTCCCGATAGTCATTTTTGATCTCTGGCCCTTGTGGCGTTGAGACCTGCTCATACCAGTCGTGCTATTCTACCCAGAAACGAAGTTGCATTCAATATAACAACGGAACGCCCTAGTTCAGTAGGCTATTCGAATATAGAAAGAAAGACGATCGAGGCATTTGGTTGCTAGAATGTGAATGGTGGATAGGAGAAGTCTGAGGAGATTAGCTGAACGCTACCAACAGTAGGGCGATCGCAAACGTTCTGCTTCTGGGTGCAGTCGCAGAAGACTGATGTTTAGCGGAGCAGACCAAAGTTTGTTGGGACTCACGAAAGCGATTGCTTCTTCACATCGATCTACACCACATAAGTTATGCCAGTTCTCGTCCCCCTTTCGTACACTGACAGTGACTAAATGATGGCGGTCTAATATGCAGGTTTGTACTTCTGCCAGATGTTGTCAATACAAAGTCACGATTTGAGTGGACAGTGTGCCGTTATCCATGACGTAGTGAACAATATCACAGAACAATCTGAAAAGATGGACCAATTTTCTTTATAAAAAAAACGATACAGAAATCACGAAATTTAGCGAAGAACAGGTTGAAGTGTGTCATTTATTCATCACGTTAATACGTGAGTGGGACAACATATGCAAATCATAAAAGAGCGCTAGTGACCCTGAACGAAAACAGACGACGAAAAATGTTATCGAATTTTATTGAATTACTTGTCGTCGGTGATAGCTAACAGGAAAATTTCGTGCTACAAGTTGACTATGCGTTTCCGTATTGGACGAGCACTGACGATGCATTCAAGGAGAACGCTGGAATATAAACCCTTCTCTAGCCAACACGTTCAACAGGCGTGAACCTCATTGAGCGCATTTCGGGCCGGCCGAGTCATAATAGTAAACACCTCGGATTGCTCCTAGAGCAGTTTTCTGATTGGGAAACATTCAATCAACCGGAGCCCACACGCGAGTTGTTGCAAACAGAACTGTGATCGACCGACGTCAGTCAATCAAAAAATGGCATACATCCGCTGCGCTGTATTTACGTGATTAAAACAAGTCTTCTGAACACGTGTCGGATCTGAACAACCGAAGTGTCAAAATCAAGGTTGTGGGGCCCATTAACAAACGGGCACAACATAGTTATCAAGCCATAGCAACCGTTAATATGAACACCGTTGTTTTTCCATATGAATGCATTACTTTTTTATACGTCCGTGTGATCCGTCATTGACTGTTCCACACGCGTTATGTGCATGTCTATCGATCAATCGATAACTGCTTGAACTGACTGTCTTATCGACCGTGGGAACTAATCTTTCACACCTCTCATGTTCAGTCGGTGTGTACTGCCTTACATTGGATTAACGACGCTGTACCTATTATTATTATTAGTATTATTGCAATAAACCGTTATATTAGTCTATTACCATTCCATTAAGCGGCAAAGGTAACATTGACATTGTTTAGTGCCGCTCAGACCAGCGTTCGGATATTTTCGATATGGCAACCAAGTACGTGAGGTTAACAGAGTTTGCAAGTTTAAAATGGCTCCCAAGATGATACAAACGAAATTAACAATCATATTGTTTAGCAATTGAGCTTACACATATCGTCCAGTGTTCTTGAGGCCACACTAATAAGTGATAGAAAAAAGTGAAACTGGATGTTAACTGTATTTATAGACTTGTGAATATGATTGGATATATGGCATTTTATTAAGATTGCTGATCAAGAATAACGCAAAGATAATGTTCGCTGACCGTTTGTCTCTAAGTGTTCATTATGTGAGCTCAATGTGAGATTTGCCTCGCCCAATCTGATTTGAACATTGGCCATGCAAACTAACCATTTCTATCCATTTCTATCCAGTTTTTCATGCACGACTGCTAGACCTGATCCAATCTCAATGGGAGGCTTATAAACGATTGGAGAATACCTATAAGCTATTGGAAATCCAACGAGATTTAATTGGATTAAGTCCGTTTCCAGTCAATCCGACGGAGACGCTAAACGGCGTGGATGTCAAAGGCGTGGGGCAGACTATAGTGGATTCTGTGAAACCATTAATGCCTACCCTATATACCGGACCCTTGTCACGTCCAGGCCGACAGTTCATTCGTGAGGGTTGGCTTCAGAAGCTTTCCAAGAGTGGTTATCAACCACGTATGTTCTTCCTGTTCTCCGACCAGTTGGTCTATGCCAGCCGAACGAGCGCACCGTTTCTACAATTCAAAGTGAGTTGGTTCAACTAGTTTTCACTTGCTATCTCTACACGTATACCATTGACAAGGGTGAGTCGGCCTGACTGTCATAAGTAACCTTGATTGAGATGACACAGTCACCACTGAATGTGTAATGGACAGGTGGGTATGTTTTGGACACTCGATCACTAACAATTTAGAATGTCTTTCCTAAAGACCAGTCATACTGTGGTCTCATCAGACACCGAATCGCAAAAGCCCAGTAGGATTTGGAAGTAAACCATATATTTTAAATGTTGTTTTGAGATACGGTAAGTAGTTACATCTAGCTTAGTCTGGGACAAGCGACAAAAGCCGAAAAAGGAAAGGGAACAGGCATGAGGGAGGCTGCAGTTCATTCAAAAGCACGCCAAGCGAAAAGCACTTAGAACCCTAGAGTATCTTAAACAACGCTCAAAAAGGTGCGGGGGAAACGACGTTGAAGAACAGGATAACAAATAGATCCTTAAGAAATAGCAAACATTCGTTGCGAACAGTTAGTTGCATGAATGAAGAAAATGGATGTGAGTTTGTATCAGGTCTCCTGTAGCAGACATACATAGAAGCATGTATACAGAACAGACAGGTGAGAGAGCGTGGTTGCAGTAACGATCCTCAAAGAAGCTACATGATCGTTGGACACTACACAAGGGTGACGGTGTGCAACCTTCGGTCATGCAACCGGAGGTATCGACGTGTGAACCATCACTTATGGTTTTATTCACGGCACTTCTGATGTCATAAGTACATACCCAAAAGATCTAAGACCACAAGGTTACCCTTCTTACGCAAATGCACCAATCTAGGGTGAAACTAACCCAATGTAAGGGTTGTGTAAACTACCGAACTCAGTATATAGACTGACGAATATGGTAGTGTAGCTAAGGAAGTCAAGTTCTTTCCTGGTCATCGAGTCAATGAATATATAACCGTCACCGATAGTCTGTGTTCACACGAGTGATGAACGTGGTGTGGTGAGCCTCATTTGCGGAGGGGGTAGTAGTAAGCCACACCATTGATGATGCGTGCTAACGCCTAATGATGCATTCAGGGTGCAAAGTGAAACACTGTTGAAGTTTTCACAAGTCTATTTGTTAGTTGGTTTGCTCCACAATGATGTGTTCGAAGTGTTCCAGTTGGGTGCTGACGGAGACATGACATAAGTGGCATCGCTGTACCTCCTTCTAATCCGCTGAGTTTCCATAATTTGAGAGCCTTGATAGGCGTGATTTGCAAGGTGTACAAATGCATCAGGTTGTAAACTGTTCGTCATAGGCTGGAAAATGAGAGCTTGAAGGAACTTCCGTTGAACGGTCTTCTGATGAGTTCTTTAAAGGTCAAGCAAACATGTTCGAGTAATCTACAATGTCCGAAATGTAGACAAACATGCACAGAAGGAGCAGACTGAAAGAGATTAGACTCACCCGGGATTGAATTTGGACGTATGAAGCATTTTTGATCCATTTGTTGGTTTAAAAAAAGTTTTGCAATTTGTTGGAATGTTTCGAAAAGACGTTTTGTTATACCACAGTGACGCAGGTCAAATTCCGTTAAGTATGCAATAAAACTGTTGAAGCACGACGTAAAATTTCAAGAACTGAATGCATATAGGTAAAAATCGTCATCATGATGTGTCAGCACGTCTACAAATAATACGTAGCCTTTGAAATATTTATCCCTAGACAAACAGTATTTATAACGCCAATGAAATTAAGATGATGTAGGTAACGTAGATTCGGTGCCACTGATGCTGCCCGTGCAACCGTTTTGTAGGCAACGCTGTTGGCTAGGGTATAACCGTAGTTTGCACAAACTAGGTGAATGGTTCCCTGTAAACATGTGCAAATTATGTCGCATGGTTTGGCGTTAAACCTTCAGCGAATTGCTGCAAGAAACAGTGAGTGATGAAGGTCGAGGTTGGTTGTGCTTGCGTGAATAAACCAGAGTGACCGTGCGGCATAGACGTTGAGGCTAGTAGTGTTTCTTTTGTGGTACTGACAAAAGACAATGCTTACAACGTCGCAGGGTCCGTTAGCGACTGAGATGTGCCGAAACAGAAGCCATACTCGTGTAGCTGAACGACAGAGATTGTCTTTGTGTCAGCCCTACAACTTGAATGTGCGGTAGGGTGACAGGGTGAGCGGTACACTGGTAGATCCAAAGTACTGTCCGTGCCAGAAGCCTGAATTGGGTATTAAGATGTTGAAGTTCGTGTGAGAGTGATAGTTGGTGAAGTGGCAAGCGTTAATGGTTTCATCCATAGGGATCTTGAGTCCAAGGTGTATACCGTGCTGCTTAAGGCTAAAAGAGCGACACCATTAGAAAGGTATCTGAGGGGTGGGTGAGAAAACCAGCGCTACTGGTTGTGTAGGATCGTGAGCATTAGACGAAACCAGATGCTGAGTCATTGTGTCGACAACAGGGAGGCGAAAGTATTCAGGATAAACTGAGTTCCCTACTGGATTAGATTAACCTGACCGACAGTACCAAGAAAAATGCGAACAACAATGCCACTCATAACAAAAGTTAGCGTAGAAGCACTATATATCGGTGTCGATACGTGATAATGAGGGCGTACACAAATAACGATTTCAAATGGAATGGCATTTGCAGTAACGCAATAACGCATAGGGCATGTGGAACGGAAACGAGTAGGGGCTACCAAGAACCGTAAACATGAGGGGTTAGCTGTGCCTTATGATGTTGAAATCGTATGCAATCGTTTGATCAGACGGAGAGGTTGGGTTCACATACTCACTGTTATGTGCATGGTTTGCAATAATGACAACCAAATGAGTAGGGATATGTAAAATCACGGGGAAATGTCATGACCAGTAGAGGTTTCGGATTGCAGTATTATCAGTAACCATGTGTATAAGCTGCTGTCGCGTAAACTTACACGCCGATGAGAGGGCATCTATACGATGTAATATGCACAAAGCGGCAAAACGTTCATATTGTGAACACAGAAATACCTAAGATGGATGATAACCGTGACTCGCCCAATAAAACATGTGGCACACAAAAATAGATAACCTGCGAGTTCAAAATGAGGGTCATCAAATTAACACACATAACACAGGATGGGGCGATCTAGAAAAAAATACGGATTCACCAATTTAGGTTAGGAGTGCAGGTGAAAAGATATTGAAAGAAGAATTTAAGAGAACCGACCCATCAATTTTTAATCATGAACCAAAGAAACAACGACTTGAAGAAATGTTCATTAGCAGGCTTCATGAGTTTGTTTTGAAGTCAAGTGAAGTGCTCGGAAAAGAATTGCTCGCTAATCGCGTTCACCATTCAATCATTCCTAAGGGGCAGATGAATTGTGATCCAACGGGCATTAAACTGAAAGAACACGATACAGTTTAGCAACAACTAGTATATTTTCAAAAATTTTTAGAAATCTGATAAGCGGTTAGCTCCATTTGAGTTCACGTCCCCTTGACGTCCATTAGAAGTCCGCCTATGTCAGCATTGAGGGTTTTGATCAAAGCTGCACGCCTCAAGCCTTACAGCAGACTAGTAGGCGTTGTTTGAAATCCATCCACTAAACTTGGGGGTTATTTATCCACGCAGTTTGAAAGTGAAATCCTTCCCAGATTGATTGCAATAATTCGACTCTTCTATTCTGTAGGCTGTCTGAAAATGCCTGTTGAAAAGAGCTGGGTGTGAAAGCAAAGCCGCCTCCATCATTCGGTGGATGGTGTTCTGCGCTTCCATTCACGATACAGCAGTCTATTGGATAGTCCATTCCATATGATGGTAGTAGTAGGTAAACTGACGGATCACCGAAGCATCTTTTAACTTGACTGAAGAGAGGTGGTACGGCTGATGATCGACTAATCATCATCTGACTAATTTCACGGTTGTCTACAACAAAACGACAGGTGATGTTCGGGAAATGGTAAATAATTGGCAAACTTGGACGTTTCGAATATGTTACCTGTCTCGTCTCTTAATCCGTCAACACCTAACACAACAAAATTCCTAAATTGGTATGGTTATCCGATGTTACACTGTAATGTTCTATCCACAAAATCGGTGAGTAGGATTCAGTCTGAATATGTAAACTGCTGAATACGCCCATAGATCCCACTCGGTTTTGGCATAAAAGATTATAGAAGCATGTCTGAAACCCCAACGACTGGCCAATTGAGTACTGCTCGATTGAATAATGACCATAACAACCATTGCACACATTTAGGTGTAGGCTGTACTGTATGTATCAGTTTCCATCATAAACCATTTATTGATGTCAGCGACTATTTGAACACAGCAACAAAAATTAGATTTTCCCTTGAAGCTCGATTGAACTGCAGCTGCCTTGCCCATTATCGTAGCACAAATTTCATATTGTCATACCGTTGACCGGGTTTTCGCGGGTCTCGGAAGCAATTTAAGTCGATTGTTCAGTCCCCTGATCTACTAGTCCTCTGCTGGGTGAAGCACAACTCTTCTTCATACGTCGTCTATCGATACTTGTTGTCAGCCTTTAATTGTCGATCGCATGACTTGTGAGTTTCATGCGTAATTTGCGCATATGTTGCGCAACCGTAAACAACAACTTGGAATGATCGATAACAGCTGTCTGCCCAAATGATTACGCCGTGTATAAGACGGTATTGGTTGACACTTTTCATCGGATCCAATAAATATCAGAAAACATCTCCCGTTGTGACACTTATCTTATGATACGGTTTGCAACTCCAACGTGCAAAACGTTTTTTGTGTTTGACAGTCAAATTTTATCACAACTAGCGAGCATATGGCAAATTGACCAAATACTCGTGTCCGTCACTTTAGTCTTGGTAATTTCTAACGATGAAGGAGGTACCATCTGAGACTAAACCATCGTGCATACGAGGGGAACTTGAGAACGATGTTGTTACACGATTGTGAAAGGTGGAGGATGTGAGCAGTCTGCAGATATTGAACCATTTCATTAACCGAGTGTGTAGGGACGCATACACATAAATTGTCAGACCATATATTAATTATATCGCTTGAATGGTATGACACAACGAGCACTGTTTGCAGATGCCGCAGCCGCTTAGCGTAAGGCTCGAAGTGAACAAGTAGAATGAGTACAAGGTGGGTTCCCATAATTACTAGTTAGTGGCCACCGTGCGTCTCGTTAGTCTTACAGGCTGTGGACTATGGTGGCACACAACACCGGTGATTAGAGAATTCAAGGGAGATGGTGGCTGACCGGCTTCAGTGGCATGATTGTGATCACTGTTTAACTGAGTTATCTGTTAACGAAGCGAGGTAGTGAAAGCCGCAAGAACTAAGTAATTAATATGTGAGTGTGAATCTGGTAGCCTAGGTTCATCTGGTGGGCACGTTTCTTTACCTGTGTGATGAGGACGAGCGATCGCCCCACACTACTCACACCACCACTATTCAGTAGCGAGGCGACAAAGTAGCTGCAGGAAAAACACGGAAGAAACAGCACACCAACACGACAGTGCAGTGTGCCATGGAATAATTCTGGCTACGCAAGTAGCTGAGCGTTAACGTCTATGGTAACCGGGACTTCGTGGGATGATTGCCATATGCAAATGAGTGTTTTTGTCTCTTGTCCTGTTTGAACACCTAATTCGTGTTAGTTTCATGGACAAACAACCTTTGCGCCATCCGTGTTCTTGGCTCATAACGCCTGGTGTCTATGCGGGCGTCAGATTTTGTGAAAGACCATAATGGAAAGACTGGTCAAGCACCGCTGCTCACAAACACACTATCAGTATAGGAACAATGAAAAGTGGGATGACGTAAAACCTTGTAGTTCACACACTACTTCTGCTAAGCAGAGAAAGGTCCAAAAATGCCTTAAATTGCATCCCAGAGGAACCAATAACGACAGTTGGTGCAAGACTATCTAATGGGCTACCACCCCGTGATAGAAGAATATTTGTTTAACAAATGTTAGTTTTATCATTCGGCCCCTTTCGAAAAGAAGCACTAGACTCGAGTTTCGCTCTCATTAGAGCTCGTCAGTAGTGCATATCCTTGCCACTGCCGGGACTTGAACCACGGCCACGCTGTTCATGAGGCAACAGTGTTAACCATTGCGTCATTGACCTCACATTAGGACTGACTGAATTATCTTATGTGAACACTCAACCACTTTCGCTTGTGAGTAATGATCAGGTTTCCCGATCGTCTCGAAATGGCGACACAGTTACTGTCTGTTAACTCCAATCGATGACCCCTCGACTAGGACTTCTCTCCAAGTTGAAATCACAGAAATCATTGACTTGGTCAGCGATCGGGCAACCTGATCATTACTCACAAGCAAAAGTGGTTGAACGTTCACATATGATAATTCGGTCGTGCCTAATGTGAAGTCAATGGCGCAGTGGCAAACACGGTTGCCTCATGAAAGCGTGGCCGGAGTTCTAACCCCAGCCGTGACAAGGATATGCATTAGTGACGAGCCCTGATTACAGCGAAACTTGAGTCTAGTGCTTCTTTTCGGAAGCTAGAAAGTCTATGGGAATTCGACAGTTACCATCAATTGTGGGTGATGTTCAGTATGTATGGAAAACCAAAATCTTCCACTACTCATCAGTAAACGTTAGTCTCATTCATATTGTGGTCACTTAGTCCAGCTAAATCTTCGAGCATTAACATATTCTCTGTCAGCCCTTCCGAGAAAAAATTAGGAATGAGGCCTCCAACGAATCTTCCACATTTCAAAAAGTCAGGATGAACAACTCCGAGACGTGACTCTTACGTTACTTTTCAAACACCTGCTGTGACTTTTGTTGGATCTCACTGGACAAGATTAAGAACGTTTATGCCATCTTTAAGATCAGAATAAGCTACCAAGCTAACGTATTTAAACAGTGACCAAACATAAATGCGGTAAAAAGTTTGAAAAACTTACTTATCAATTTGAAGAATTTAGAACTCGTAAATAAGAATGAATAAGGTATACTCGACAGAGTTATTTCGATCGATCTCATCGGTTAAAATACACACTGGCTATGATCAGTGAGTATGCATTAATTCAAACTCAAGTGTAAAATAAGAATGAGTTTGCGTACAACAAAAACCTGAAATAAACTAGTCATGTTAAAATGGGTCGTCACGACCTTTTCAAAAAATCAAATTTTAAACAGGTTGATTAAGAAACTACCAGTGTAGTCAATATCGATCTAACAATTACACATGTGGAAATAGGCGGAAGCCAGTAGGTATCCTAAGACAAAAGACAGAAATAAATTTATGTAAACAGCATAACTAAAACATTCAACTGGTAATAACGGACACTTAACTAATAATATAAACTCATGAAAAGAAACCCTTAACACCTTGGTACTGACAGATTAACTACCACATGCTTCTGTGCACAAAGTGACCGTTTATAACGGTGTATCGCGACGACCCCAGCAAAAGACGATATCTGTTTATTGGTTTGACGATACAACACACAAAAGCTTTCTCCATTTGGATAACCTCGTTTCTTTCAAATGTCGTATGATGGAAGACTGGACAGTCCCGGGTCTGTTGTGCACCAGCCACTTTGGAATGTGTTCCGAGACATGTGTCCTAAGCGTTCTCATCATGCGGCCGATGTACCTGACTTCACAAGTACAAGTAAATTCATAAATATTGCTAGATGTGGCGAGTGAGTTGCTTAGGTCTTTCCTTGGTGTGTAGGGCAACCATGTCACCTGGTTGATCAGTCTTAATTCTGCCATGCTCTATGCACTTCTGACGGCACATTTGAGTTTACGTTGGATGAAGGTGATTACATCCTCATCTTTATATGGTGATGTTATATACACGGTTTTGCGAGACACTGTTTCCACTATTGTCCGTTTCGAAGTTTCTCTAGCGTATTTCGAAATAAAGCGTGCGGAGTAGCCGCTGTGCATCAGTGTTTGGTGGATAACGGTTGATTCGTCCTCGATTATCTCGTATTAGCTAATTCCACGAATCTTACTGAAGAGTGTTTGAACGAGACTACGTATGAACGATATTGGTGGAAGGCTTTTGAAACGAATATACTGTACCGTCCAAGTGGGTTTCCTATGTAATCTTCTCGTAATGGGGCCATCATCATTGACAAACATTTCCACATCTAAGAAGAAAAGTTTATTATTTATCTGAATTTATGTTCGAGTGTAAACTAGTGAGTTATACACAGACTTGGTCATTGTGCTGTCCTGGGTCACAGTTGGCGGCATCCTGTTCGGATTGGCTTGTCACAGTGACCGAAACCAAAGAACGCCTGCGCTTCAAACCGTTACCCCAAGTGGCTTGCGCCGCACCACTTTCAGTTCCACTCACACACCACGTATCCGGTGTAAACCCGAAGGAATAAGACCAGTAGGTGCGTGAGTGAGACCCTTGTGTCCAGGCGGCCAATGCTGGTTAGCCAATTAATTGGCTAGCACGAAAAGGAAACCCTTATCTCTCGGAAAATAAACAGAGAGAGACTGCAATGACAAGATCTAAAGTAAGAAGAAAGATAGGTAAAATATAATACAAGAAACATTTAAGTATACGAGTGTATGTTAGTGCATTCCAGAGAGGATAAAGTTGAAAAACAAAACTCAAAGTTGAACTACGAGATCTGGTAAACGATTCATAATTCAATACACCAACAAAGCTCAAGAAAAGAATGAGTAGAATACTACAGACACTCAAGTTTCTGAAAAGAGGAGCAGATTAGTTGCCAAACGACCATGGTCTTGGTCGTTGCAATCATTAACAAAAACAGAACGGATATGCCGGTATGACCTACCTGAGCCTAGCGTACCCGTTGTCTCTTCGCCGGCGGTTCATTATGAGTACGTTGGTGACCTACAAATTCCAAACGGCCAGCGCATCCGCGGCCGCATACATCGCAGCGCCATATAGTCACGTC
>JTDE01000313.1:213018-223730 GCA_014338405.1 Paragonimus skrjabini miyazakii
ATTCTTGAACTCTTGCGGCATTACTTTCTGCTCCCAGATGGAGTGAACTAACTGAAGCAAAGCGTGTTCCAACATCGGTCCACGGTTCTTCATAAGTTCCCTTGACAGTCCATCCTCACTTACAGTCTTTCCTTTTCGCAGTCGTTCAATGGCTGTCTGCAACTGAGTCCAATGCGTGGTGAGAGCAAATGTAACTTCAACAACTTGTTGGAGCAGACTATTCACAGTCACCCAATCAATGGTAGTAGGACGGTTTAGTAGGCTACCAAATTGTTTGTGTCAAAACTTCATGATATCCTCTGGTTGGCTGCTCGAACAGTCAGTGTTCACATCTACTAGTGTTTTAGTGGACTGGATCGATGGACCAAAGATCGCTTTGAGCGAATCGTAGAATTCCTTATGTTGTCGACGATGTGTGAAGCTCTGTATCCGCTCACCCTGCTTCCTTCACCAGTTGTCCTTGATCTCACCAACACAAACATACACCCGTTTCAGGGTTAGAAATAAACCTTTTTGACAAATATAGAGGTTGGTGATGTGATAAAAAGATCACAGTAACTACATTGCCTGTAAAAATTGCTCCTATGAGCAAAGCATCTGCCTGCGTTATTGAATAAGACTCAATGCGATAATGACTATTATCTGTTGACTAACCAACTTGTATTGGCAAACCGGAATTTTATAGAATACACAGAAAGCTTAGGTAGACTGAACTCCATAATCAGTATCGGGCAGACGTGCAATGACTCCGCTGCATATATATTCAATCATGCTGTATGGTGTACTTGGATTCACTTTGACGAACGTTTAATCTTCTAGGCAGGGTATGTCCCGCTGATCAAGGACAATCGAATGAATTAGTGGAGAATATAAAATTTGTCTTCTTTCTCAGCAGGGGACATGCAACATATCATCCACGTAATGTTACAGCCATGGATATGCTCATGATAGTTTGAGAAGATCGGCATTTGATTTGCCCTGTCGGAATATCTCTACAACATTCTGTAGTTTACTGTCCTGGTTGAGAGGGAGGCGTATGAAACTCAACAACTTCCAAGTGGTTTTCGCAAGATTTTGTGAATTGACTGTGAGCACAATCTGTATTTTTTTGCAGTCAACACAGCCATTTTCTTTTAACCTATTGCCTATTGCCCTGTGGTCTTGGTTCAATATGCCCGCACAGTAAATTTGCACTGGTTGTCTGGTGTGACATCGAACGAGACCTCATTTCCAGTTGAGAGGCCCAACTCGAGTTATACACTCCCCAGTCTATGTAGCACGGTTTGATCACGTTTTTTTGCAATTCGATCTAGGCACCTGGATCCCACATTTCAGCAACGAAGGTGACTCGCTATTTGAATTTTTTGTAATTTTGTGACGTTTGACTCGGATCAGCAGTATCCTCATCACTCTCTATGCCTTTTCACATAGCAACGACGATAACACAGAGCCCGTTCACACATTTCAAACGTGGGCGGGGGTGAAACAGCAACCCGGATTGCGGACAACCCCGACTAATGCTTTCTCCTATACGCGGGGGCTGACCGAGTGATCAGCCTCAACGCACAGGGCTTGTCAACAACGCGCTCGACCGTCGAAACCCACGCCTTTCTACCGCATTGGTCCGACAGTGAACTAATGAAAGCAGTTGATTGTCTTCTTTATGTCATGGCCATAGTTGCGGTTGCAGATGTCCAGTAATGACCCCAACCGTGAAGACTAGAGGCAGTTTGATTAATTGCGCGCTCACATGAACAAGTCCAGACTAAATCTCGAACGATCAGCCAACGCACTTTTGACTGATTATGGTGAAATTTTATGCAGAAACTAGTCCACAGTATTTGGTGCCTTCCAGTTTGTAATATCTGACCAACTAATAGGAGTGAGGTAATTTTGACCAACCGTCTGTGGTTACAATCATCCGTCTCACTTTTGTCCTGAGTTTGTTTTTGACTCATTCCAGAAACATTCCAAGCTTCTCAGCTAGCATGGACAATCAAACCACAGTAGTAATTGAGCTTATGCAATATGGCTTAGGCAACCGGCGAAGTTGGACAGTCATTACCAACGCTAACATGCAAACGTAGAATAGCTCAGTTGGCCGATTAGTTCGAAGCGACACAAATCAATGACCACACAATTGACTCTATTTAGGACGGTTCAGTTCATTTGTTTACTTTCGTTACATGTCAGTTAAACGTGCCAGGAGACCGGGTAGAAGGTTTAGCTTGAGGCGTCCAACACCATACTCAATAAAACTGTATTCGGTGTAACCAGGACAGTTATGTGATTTTAAGAAACGGAAGAGGTTGTTGACTGTTTCTCAATGCCTAACAAGAAAGAGTAGACCGAAATTCATTTATAGGACTCAGTCCAGTTATTGTTGTGCTCTATGAAGTTGACCAATAAGTGAAGTTGAAAAATAAAAAGCAGTGTTAAATCATTAAATCTTTTCGTTTGATCATCTGATCATAGCATGGTTAAAAATCTTAACTTAGCATGCCAGTTCAAATCTGTCCCCAAATCCACGTCTATTATCCCAGAAGATTTGTTATCCCAAACTGGTACACAAGAAGAATTGCTATTTCAGGTTTAAACATCCGATATGTTGCTGTCCTTACCTTGCTCTAATTGACAAGATACGAAGAACAGCCACAAAATTGACTTCGATACTTCGATCATCACTTGACTAAGATAGGCTGTGTAAGTTGGAACAACTCTCAGTTGTTAAGGGAGACTCAATCCTAGTATAAATCAGTCGCCGTCAACCTTATCGCTCTTTAAGAAATATGTCGCTAACAAGCCAACAGAGAGAGAGAGACATCTTGTAGAATACTTGATAAATTTGTAACATTCAATGGTTCACGTAACTGGCACAGAGCACTTCTTCGATGTCCTGATGTGTTCAGTCTGAAACAGCCAACAGTAGTTTAACGTAACAGTGGCATCAGTAGATTGTCAAGCGTAGACTTGATATACTACACATCCAGGACATCGAGCCGCATCTTCAGAATCACTGTGGCAGTGCGAAGATATGCTCGATCTCTTACTAGTGTTATCGTTAGTCCACAAGATGAACCACGCTAGTAGTAGACTTGATAGGCTGTGGATGGATTTTTTTTTCCTGCTCATTATTTCCCAACTGTTGACCATTCTACTGGTAGTTATTAGTGAACTTCTGAAACTGAAATCATCTATGCATTTCTTTTTTTTTTCTAAGCCGTTCACCGCTTGTTCAGAAAGCAATTTCATCTTTCCCTCAATCTGTAGATTCTTATGAATATAAATGAAATACCTGTTACAGGGGGTACTAGGTGAGGACCCATCTGAAGGCATACCGAGAAAAACAGTCATACCATAGGTTTTGCTCAAAGCTAAGCATTGTGTGCTTGATCCAGCTGTTTATATATATATATATATATATATATATATATATATATATATATATATATTCCCTACCGATGACTGTAATTGACAACCACCGACTAAACCACATTTTGTATGAGGGGAGGAACATGACAGCGGATTTTGTTTCGATAATTTTTATGAGACTGTTTTCAGCGTACGGGATGGTGCCAAACATACTGGAAGCTCAACTGAAACACTGCGGTGCCTGAGCAAAGTGATGCTTTCGTCTAGGGAAAAAGCGAGATTAATCAAGTTTCTATAAAATATTTCAGATTTGTGGAGCTTCATTCGATGTGAAACATTGAGCCCCTTTGAACCATGCGACCAGACTAAACAGAGGACACAAATTACGATGTGAATCCATTTCACACACTCTCATCAGTCGTTAACGTGTGACTGGCATGAAAATACAAACACCCAGTCATAGGGGAAACAACTGAAAGTAACGACCTATCTGAATCCTGAGTAATATTCATACGTTAACCCACATTAGACAGAGGTTGACAGTCAGTAGAAGAGAACGACCGCTCGAAATGAAGACCATCGACATGCTGGATGCTTGAGGTGCACCATCTTTACGCCAACTTGTCGTTACATAATGAACGTTTGAGACAGGATGCTCAGCTTACCGATCTGTTACTTTCAGACCAACTGATGCTGGGGAATCAGGTAAGCCGCATGGAAGATCAAACTTGTTTTTGACAATTCAGGCATCAACTACCGAACTGATCACCTCGGAAATGAAGCGAACGTAAATCGCAGTGTGGCTGATTACCAGGATAACTTACGACAAAATTTAAATTTCATCTGGAGGTAATAATTGCTACATTTTCTATCCCCTTTTTCTCCTTGCTGTTTATCCCACCCAGGTGCATGGACAATTCCCTCTTTACGACCTAATGGTCGAAGAAGCGGAACCGGCCCACAGTTTTACCGTGTTTTCTGGCAACCTCTGTTTCCTCGTTGCCGCACCTTCCGATTGGCAACGAGATCGTTGGTTAGAAGACATTTCTAGAGCAATTCTGGCAGCCAAAACCAAACCTTCTTCCGGAACAGAAAACACAAAAGGGGTTGGATTGGCTTTTGATGGAACCAGACACATAAAATCCGTTCAGCTTGCCAGTGGTAAGTTGATCCGCTTTAAACGTTCTCGTATACTATTTGTTCGTCGACTATTTTGGATCAAACAAAATGGCTAACTCTAAATGAATACAAACGAAAAGCAATAGAAACGAATCGTATTCCATGCATTGTCCTTAACCGAAGTGAAGGCATGCTTGTGCCCCCAGGTTCTCACAGACTGCTGAATGAGTTCTCACTATGGTTCGTAGTCACCACTGAATGCTAATTTGAAAACTAGTGTTGTGAGCCAAGAGCGCGGATGGCACAATGGTTGTTTATTCAACAAAACAACACATGGGTTCAGCGTTTAAACACGACCACAAACAAAAGCACTCATTTGTATACGGTACTCGGCCCGGACCATCTCGGTTACCACAGATGCCAATACTCAATTCCTTTATGTAGCAAGGACCATTTTGTGCGATGCTGCACTCTGATGTTTCTCCCTGTATTTTTCCTGCAGCTACTTCAAAGTCAAAATATGTGTTCTTGTCTTACTACTGAATAGCAGTGGTGTGAGTAGTATATTACGATCGCTCATCCTCACTACACTAGTTAGTGAATGTTGCATACGCTCCAGTCTACACAAAAGCGGCACACCTTTACCAATCTGCAACCACAACATGTAATTATCTAGTTGACGAGGCGTAGCTCAGATACAATCTGAATTTATCGGAACATCAATTTGAATACCAGCCTTAATTTTCCCAGTGCGATTCCTTCATACTGCATGTTTCCAATATAAAATGGACCGTTATACAACCTCGATTTTCAACAGTGAAAATTAAATAATCGAACTGTTGCGATAATAGTTGAACATTCAATATTTAGGTGCTTACAGCTCGCAAACAAGCAACCGGTATGTGAATGATATCACACTCCCTGTGTGATATGCACATTGTGGAGAGAGCTGACCACAAAGAATTTCACAGGAAGTGACACCAGAATGAAACCCAAAACAGAAAAATGCAAACGGACCTGGATTCAACGGTCACGACAACATATATATCTGGATACCAAAATAACACAATGTATGCTTTACATCTAGCGGCTTCTACTGTCTCTCGTCACTAGTACGTCCAGTTCTCACAATGATCAGTTCAACGGCGAAGAAATTAGCGTCGTTGACCTTAACTAACCGCCTTTTGAAATTAAGTCCTCAGACTCCTGTGCTGTAGGTCACTAGAGCTTCAGTCTGAGATAATTTTATGCTCAGTGGTTAACCTGGTGGTTACTGTCCACAGTTTCACAGTGGTTGTGATTGAAAGAACGATTGGCTCTGGAAGCGGTTTGTCTCCAAATTGCCGATAAAATGTATGTGGACACGAACACAAACACTATTTTGCATGGCTGACGTGTTTCCATATCATTTGGCAGCAGTACATCGTCAATCTCATTCTTAATACGTCCTGCAGTGTATGTACACTTTTCGTGGTTTCCATGTCCTCGTCTTGCTGGCTTTAAGAGCTGTTTTTAAGTTCCCGTGCGTTAAAATTTTGCCATACTACTTATTAATGACGCCGTAACTTACACAATAGAAGTATACGGACACTTAAAGAGCGAATATATAAACTTATTTGTCTCGCGATACAAGTTTTTTGTTTGGGAGCGCCAAATAAGTCTAGTGATTAGTGTTCTTCATTCGTGAATCATTTGAACATAAAGAGCTCAAACATTGGTTCACCACATATCAAATATTAGCTGTTTTGTTGATAATCCTACCTCATTAGTAGAACTGCGCATTGTCCGATTGTCTCCGTGACTATTTGAAAATTGATATTGAACCTAATGAGCTTCAGCCTATTATGGGTCAATTCTTTTTCTTGAACATATTAGGGAGAACCTTGGGGCCTGAGACGGTTCGGATTCGACCGTTTATCGCATTGCGCTATTGCATGCGGTTCTTAAGCGGACACCAAGGGTTTCCCGTATTTCTCGATTGGTTTAATTTCAGCTTGGCACGCTTGACAAAGAACGCATATTCACTTTGTGTTGTTTTTGGTCTTTCCCAAGCAGTCTCGCCGACGGATCAGTCGCAGATGTTGCAACGAGCCACCACGAGTGTTCACGTCTGCTGGCACCGGAGTTTTACCTACTCAATGCAGGATATTCTCAGGGCAAACGAGGTAAATTGGTCGTTGCACTTATTGACCTATGAAGTTATTTTGTCGACTGAAGTCCAACGTTCGATTATCTATTAACAGCGAATTTTTTTAAGGTTCTCCACCTTTCATATTTCAGTGTATTGTTTCGTCAAAACGTGACTGACATTCAATTATTAAGATCCATAATCACTGTAGTTCAAGACTTACCTGACTAGATAGACATGAGTCATTCCGTCGCCTCGCCCTATAATAAACTAAACTAGTCATCATCTTAGTCGTATAGGTCCCAGAAACGATTTCCAGTCGGTTTCAGTGGTGCAAATAATTGAAGTGATAGTGTGCCTATTGTTTTCGGAAATCAGAATGGATTATGCGGTGTACTTGTGCCTCCGATTCCTCCTCCATTCTGTGCTGTTGCAACAATGCTCCGCAAAAATGTTTTGTCTCGTGAAAGTGCACGAAACAGACATCCTAATTGTTTACATCTAATATTTTGCTGCTTAATTTATAGGCAGTTTAATAAGTTCCACACACCACAATGAATAAAATTACCGTTTGAACCCCTGGGTGTCTTCGTTATCTAGCTTGGCTGCCGTGGTGTTACGATATCCAAACCAGTTAGCGAATCTTTGGCGTGTGACGTGGGGAGGAGTCATGTGAGAACCACCGCGCACGCATTCCGTTCGTTGTGTTCGGTCTGGTGTGCGTCATCCTACAAACATCTAGGCTTCATACAGCTGAGTACCTAGGAGTTGATAAATGCGTCAATATATCTGCTCGCCTTTTTCAGTTCGAACTAAGTGAGCAAGATTGAGCGATGTTCATAATTAACTCAGGATAACTGTAAGGAAGGAAAATGCAGTTTTACGTGATGGTTTCTTTTGTAACGCTAGTTAATACGAACTCTAGCAATCCCGACTGGTTGCAAAAGACTCAGCAATGAGGCACGACAAAAGTTGTTGGTATATTGTCAATAAGGCATTATATATTAAATCAACACAGCAGCTAGCTTCATTGGCTTGGCTTCGGCCCTGACCGACGACTGTGTTGGTCACTCCGTGACATGTTCCAGGGTTGTCGTTCGGTCCATGCATATGTCCTGTCTGGTGCACTTGTTTGACCTTTCAGTGAGCACCGTGATGCGCGTCCCAAGTAAGATCATTTCGTCTCGAGCCGTCCGTGACACGTTCCTCTTCAGTTGTTTCGTAAGTAGGTCGCTTCGGGTCTATCTGGAACCGTACAACTTGTTTCCGTCGGCCCTCTGAACGGCGTCTACTTTGCGGGTTTTTACTTGTATTCTGAGTGGGTTGGTAAACGACTGACGATCTCTTTAAGTCAAACGAATCCATGAGAAGTTCGACACTTAATTGTTGTGGTTCGGTGCGAGACAAGTTGCATTCGGTCCTTCGCAGTTGGTTGGCGTGTCGTTTCCAAACATGCGAGTTTACTTCTACGTTGTAGGTTACGTGACCGATTCTTCTGATAACGGTACCGACAGTCTACTTCTGTTGACCAATGCGATAGTCTCGAATCAGTACACGATCACCAGGTTTGAATGTTGGTTTCACCTTGGTTGTCGTTCGCAAGTCTTCAGGTATTGGTCGTATGGTATCATGGATCAGTCGCAGCGGTCGATTCATGAGCACTTCAGCAGGCTTTATCTCATCTAATCCTAAATGTGCAGCTCAATGTCTACTGTTCCAGTCGCGTTGCGAAAGGCAACTTTTGCAATTTAGCGTCGCTATGGAGCTGTCGGTAACAAGGCACTTTATCCCACAGATCAACGCTTCTGAGTTTGAAGAAGACGTCGGATGTTTTCAACCATGGTAAAACGTATGGAAGTAGATGAACGCCATCGACCAATCGACTTACTTCCGACTGCAGGTGGACGCGATTCCTACTACCCCTTGGAGAACTTTATACTCTCGGCGGTCTCCATCCGAACTTTTCTGGGTGGAGTCGAGGAAGCTTCTAATAAACTATTGCCACTCATTTTCTGAACAACAGTGCGAGCAAGATTCAGTAAACGGGTAATTGACCCAAACTCAATCTGGCCATATTTATTCCTACAACTACAGAAACAGGCTACGCGTAGTAACCGTAGTGACATTTTGTAGGTAAACCTGAGGGAGTTGCTAGTTACTGACACTAACAAAACAGACTTACAGCGGAGCTGGCTGATGAAGCATGATTTGTCGTTTAAGAATGCCTGTGATATTTGGTAGCAGAGAAAAGATGTGACATAGATGTCTGCACCTGAATTACAGGGACACTCCCAAAAAATATTCAGTGTAAGAATGAGGTCCAAGTGTTTCCTTGAGAATGCCGCGGTGCTGCTGACTCGTTTCTTACCACGAAGTCAAGGAACTTGAGAACACTTCCATCTCCGATCTATATGGCGGTTCTGGAATGATACTGGTCATGTATGTGTCAAAAAGAGTTTCGTCAGCAAAATCTGCACGAGGGTCAAATATAACTTGTTTGAATGTACATATACGGATCGCAACGCACAGTCCAGTCCAATTTGTATACCACAAGTGACGTCCAGGACGCAACAACCCGTTCATCGATTTCTCACATTTAATTCCGAGCGGCGACGTGAGTTCACTGTTGATACAGGGAGCACCGAGTCAGCCATTAAGAAGACCGGCCTAGATTCCATAAATCTACGGAACTGCGTGAATCAAATGAAACTAGAGATTGTTGGGAGGTGCATCTCCTAAGGAAACAGTCAAGATGAATCATGTCATATCGATCGACCGATCCAGTCTCGAGTGTATTGATCAGGGTTATTTCACTGAGTCAACCAGATTGCAGCTGTGCAAGGGGGCGACTGTACACCATTTGAACGTGATTCGTTCTAGCGCCCAGACTGTCATTGATGACCGTCCCGTCTGATTCGCTCCGCGTTCTGAAGTCCACATACGACAATGTTTTCATCATATCAATTTTGAGTCCCTGTGATCCAGTTTTACTCATTTTTCCGATAAACGGTGTTACCACATGCTTTTCCGTTTTCTTCGCCAAATAGTTGAGCACGTAATAAAAAGGGACGATCCAATGGGGATCCACGGTATAAATGCGGCTGCTTGGTGAAACCACACTACGGGTGCAGAATGAGAAGATGACGATGGAGACATCCGACTTCTAGTATCCGAAACAAGTCAGTCTGGTAATAAATGTCCTCAGGTTCATTGACGATAAACCTCGCTGATCTGGTAAATCTGCAGTCCAGACTTCTCCAGTCAATTGTCTATCGCTTGGACAACACAACTGTCATGAAGGTAACGCTAAGAGCCGAGAGCGAACCGGCCTTTTTGGAGGGTGAGAGTCTGTCCTACGGCTTCATATATAGTTTGTGGCATCCCCGGACAGGTGAAGGAAGGCACAATCATTCCAGTAAATTCGTTCAAATAGATTACTTGGATTATGAATACAACGAGGGGTGAAAGCAAAACTTAGAAGATCTCCAAAGACTATCGAATGACGGTTCAACGTGGTTTCATGCAATGCATCGTAGATCTTCTAGTACTGGTGCCGTTCTTGTTATGGAACGGCATGCTGTTAATCATAGTGTGATGGATGACCCAGTCGGAGATGCAATCATTTCAACACTCATAGGAATATCTCAATGCGGTGGTGAGATATAGTCAGTCCCTAGCGGATGGAGTGCGGACAACATGAACGACTGAATGAGTCATCACTCAACGAAATCCGCCAACGAGCTAGAAACAGCCAGTGAAAATCTACGACAGAAAGCGCCAGTCAAACGCATAGAACCAGGCAGAAGTGCACACGATCGCTACGTTGTTGACTGGAATTCTGGTTCATAAACGCCAGTGCGTGAGTGGTGTGGGAATTTGTGAATTGGACAATAAAAGTCATGCTTTATTGAACTAATTTTCGCTACAATAGTTGTGAACTAAGTCGAAGTTACGGCTGCGCTGAAATAAGCTGATTTCTCGGTCATCTGCATAACCAGGTTGTTGTACAAGATGGAGCAGCGTCATGTATACCGCCGGCCAACAATAGCCGTATTTCTCGACTACAAAGGTGCATTCGATTCGGTGGATCGAT
>JTDE01000314.1:5350-42469 GCA_014338405.1 Paragonimus skrjabini miyazakii
GACCGGGCTGATTTTTATGGAATGCGCTTCGCACCTTCAAAGTGCAAAGTGCTGTTTCAAGACTGGGGCATTTCCACTCTTGCTTTCTTTATTGCAGGTAACCCGCTTGAGACTGTGAACAGTTTCACATACTTTGGTAGCAATATCTCGTGAGGTTGCAATATTGCTGATGAGATATCAGCGAGGATAGCAAAGGCACGCGTTGCGTTTGCCAAGTTGCGTCATCTCTGGCGTCGGAAAGACGTTAGGTCGTCGCTGAAAGGAAGAGTATATAATGTTTGTGTACGTTCCATTTTGCTCTATGGTTCGGAAATGTGGCCTGTTCGCAAGGAAGATGTCAGCAGGCTTTTTGTGTTTGACTATCGTTGTTCCGCCAGATAGTGCACATTAAACGGACTGATCGCGTGAGCAGTGTGGCCGTTCGCCAGCGTGTATTCCGAAATACTCGGGATGCGCGATCAATTGGTCAACTAACCGCGGTGCACAGCGCGGCCACGTACTCTTCATGTCATCTGGGCGTTTACCGCGCCGGGCATCATTTACTGAGACCACCAACAGTTGGGTGAAACCACATGGTGGTCAAGCAACAAGGTGGTCACGAAA
Source organism: Paragonimus skrjabini miyazakii (assembly GCA_014338405.1). NCBI lineage: Eukaryota > Metazoa > Platyhelminthes > Trematoda > Plagiorchiida > Troglotrematidae > Paragonimus > Paragonimus skrjabini miyazakii. The sequence continues at coordinate 5,954 of JTDE01000314.1, forward strand.
TATGAAGGCTCTGACTGCTCCAGTGAGCAGAGTGGGTAGGTGTCGCCTGTCTGGATGGGGTCCTCGTGACCACTCAAATCGCTGGTTAGAGACGCAATCCGAGATAACGGTGTGTCGCGGTCAGTGGCGTACCTGCATCCATGTCATTTCTAGTTCTTGAGCTTAGACTTCTTTTGTTAATTTTCAATTTTCTTAGTAGCGTTTTCTTCCAGGATATTCCACGCCACTGTTGAGATGAGCGGCGACCTGAGCCACAGTACCTTCTGATTATGCTCATGGCTGCTATGATGATGACGATGATAATGATGATGTTGAGGTAGGATCACCTCTCAATAAGCATCGTTAAACTCGAAAAGTCAACAGGATATGTTTGTGGTTGTTGATCAACCGTTTCTAAAGTACGGGTTTGGTTATAGGCTGTTTCAAGTTCCAGGAATTTGTTCTCCAGGAGTCACTGACTTATGTTATTACACGACAAGCCTCGGTTGAAGGTGTTCCTGATGGCGGCGTCACGATATTCTTCAGCAGAGGGGGATTTGGAGTTGCAATCTTCCGCTAATAAGTTCAATTTCTGAAGATATTCGTCGGGAGACTAACCTATCTCTTTCTCACACATAGCTAGGAGGTCATAGGAGGATTTCGTTTCTAGGGTCACTACAGATTGTTTCGAAGGTTGATATGGCTGATTCCAAGATGGGGCTGTCGGCAGTATACTCGTACACGGAGGGGACATGTAGTGGATTAGTGTCCAGTTTGTTAGGTTCAAGTGCGTCCATCGTCGCAAAGGGGTTTGTGGATGTTCTACACCGATGAAACCATTGTTTTACGGCTGTTGCGGAACTTAGCTGAGCATCAAATCGGTCAGGTAAGATAACGGATGCCCCCAACTGCAACTGAACAGTGAGGCGCTTTCAGTGGACTTCTCCGGGCCAACGAATTCTTTGTTGAACCCTTCCTGTGTATGTTTGTGGAAGTAGCGCAGCAGTGGTGTACACTGGACCTATTTTATAGTTGACCTAATTGAGTGTGTTTGTTGACATTCACCAGGCAATTGGAAACTGGTCCTTTCTTCACAGTTCTACTCAGTTCCGATTCGTGGTAACATTCCCAAAAGTTGCGGAATATCTGTTTGTTCAACTGTATTTTACTGCGTGTTTACCAGACTAGTTGTTGCTCGTGGAGGGTGGGTGGGTCTTCGTTCTATTCAGTTTCTATGAGTCTTTTCTTCCCTCTTTATCTCCGTTACTTTGCAGTTGTCACTGACAGTGCGGTTTTGCTTCTCGTGGTTGTAAGCATTGAATTTTGGTGTCTTCAGATCCCGATTTTCTTCATCTTTCTCTTGCGAGCGTTTTTTCACATTGAATTGATCGACACAGTGATAATATTTTTTCAGTCCTGTTATCCCCGTTCTTCTTTTTCTCCTTCTCCTTCATTTACCTCCATTTTCTCTCACCTATTCGTCTGTAATCACAGTGCCGTTCAGGGTGCTCAGCTTCGGTGCGTGTTGCACATCCGTACAAAGGATGCACGGCGGTTCGAGACACCACACCCTCTGGTCAGGGCAATGACTGATTTCTGGAAAGAAACAAATATGTACACCTTGTTCTGTTCCTGTGATGTTTGCAGTTGCTCACAATTATTTATGCTCTCATCCACTTTTTAGCCTTATATTTTTAACTGTCTACGACGCTGTGAATAATGGACCACTTCGGACCGCCTCATTTGGGTGGTGGGCACCACATGTCTGAGCACATTGTTTATTATCCGCAGTCGGACCATCCTATGCCAGGTACTTTTCACACCGTTTTTGTTGAGTCGTACGCTAGTGGAGAATTTGCTACTCTTTTTGTCAAAATCCCATTAGCTTTGCTTTGATCCAGCGTCATTCGGTTGTTTTGTGAAAGCTGTCATGTGTCAAGTTTTTCGATTCATCCCTAGCAGCTCGATACAGCGTCATCGTCTGTGTGTTACGATAGAGTATGTAAGGGCCAACATAAAGCATTCCGGTTTGGTATTAAAAGGACGGATCTAGTTAATGGGACAAAGTGGAGGTGTATGCTTAATTGTAAAACTTTTATCGCAACCTCCTTGAAAGCCCACTGGACTAACCACGGAAAGTAGCGTACTGATAGAACCTGGATCATCCTGATCACTGAATAATTCCAAGTTTATCCGGAAGACAACTGACGATGTTTGCATTAGGAATGAAATCACATGGCTATGTAAAATGAACGATAATCTACAAATGTTTCTGAATGGTGATCTTGCTGGGCAGGTACCAAAAGCGCGGTCAAAATTACCAATCGGCTGGTGAGTATACCCGACGTTAACTTTTGAACAAGACTGATGGTTACCTCGGCAGTATTCAGAGAGTTTCCGCCCCTCCCACGACGGAGGCGTTTTTGACAGCTTTTAACCGTAGCACCTCTGGAGTCGTATGGCCTGTTCAACTACAACTGTGTGACATCTCACAGAACCAGACTGACATTATCACTTGTTACTTTCCTTATAGGTTGAAAGTCGTTTACATTTATTTACAGTGTTTGTCTTCAGATGGGAGTTTGAGCTTTTCCTGAAAACGTTAGATTCAAGTTGCGCTATTATTGGACTCATGGTTAATCCACATGTTTGTCTTAATGGATATTCAAACTGCTGTCCTTGTGCTTGTGAAACGACCGCATTGTTCATACTCATTTGTTTCATAATAGGTATGAGTGGATAATCATATTTAGGTACTCAGCCACATGCTCAGTTTGCTCGCTCTTGAGAGAAAGTAAAATTGCCTTGTTAACTCCAGTCTATAATCTCAACTTAACGTTGACGCTTCAATTTTTTATGTTTTTTTTGTCTCCGGCGTCTAAACTGGTCAGGTTGCATATGTGCCAAATGCTTTTATGCTGTTCAAACCTCAGCAACGGAAATGTTCGAGATGGCCGTAACAACAAATCATGTATAATGCTATGTCATTGTGAGCGCACTATTTGTAACGGTGATACTCGGTTAGCTTCTTAGCTAACACACGGTCTTCATTCAGAATAAACCGAGTTAACACTATGGGGAATTGGAAAGGCGATAGTGTGGAAGTAGACAACTATTGGTCCATTTTCATCCTAGACACCTACTAGTTCTATAATACAGGTGGTCTCTGAAAAACGAAAAACCGATAGCGAAAAGAACGGGAAGATCTCTGCTCTGGTCGTCTGTGTGTCGATCTTATCTTCACTTTGAAACCGACACTGATTCGTTCTTAGTGCAGAGTAAGCTTTTCTTGACTGTTACCCTGAACGTTTTCCACTTCAAGTGACGTTCGAAAGGGTTATCCGATCTCTCTTCCTGTTCAGCTGTCAGATAACGTCTCGGAAGGAGCATTGAAAACATCTTAGGATGTCAGAATTAAAGCTGCTAGTAACCGGCCCACCTTGAGTACGCTGACAACGTTCTACCTAGTTATTCTGCAGGCAACATGCTGGTAACGTTGAGTCGGTTACACGGTGTAACCGGTCTTTATGGTATACACTTTGTACCATCAATGTGTAGTGTCAAAACGTTCAGTTAGTTCTCATTCCATCTTTGTTGTTGCGGACAGGATTTTTAATAGTAATGATCGTTTCACTCTTCTGGATACTGCCATCCGGTCAGCTTATGGACATACTGACGAAGTGTCAATGAAGGTGACAAAGGCGTATGGTGCATTTGTGCCGTCATGAAAACGTCCGATTGCAACCAAAGATAGGGTGTACAGCGCATTTATGTCTTGCTCTGTAGGGTGGGGATGTGGGACATTTGCTTGAAAGTTGCATGTTCGGTTGCGATTGTATTCGCCAGTCAGTGTTTATCATGCATTGTGTGAGCAATATGATTGTCTGTCCGTTTGCATTTCGAGAATCTCCAAGTTCCCGATCGATAGCGGAAGTAATGGTGATACACAGTTTGCACTGACTTCACGTACTACATGCCGACGGGGCGTGTGCTATATCGCGCACTGCTCTGTGTGACCTCTGACGGTTGAACGAAACCGCAAGATAGCCAGGTGATGACGTGTCACAGGTTAAGAATGCTTTGACCATCCTATCGAGCAAGGTTGGTAGATATCGCTTGTCAGGTTGGAAGGCGCGCGACTCTCCATCCCATTAGTTGGAAGCACTCTCAGCCATGACAGTGGGTCTAGGTCATTAACGAGCACCTATCCCAAAGGTTGTTTACTCTGTGCATTTTCGTTTTTGTTTGCCTGTCTGTTTTGTACATTTGTTTTTGCGTATGAACCAGCTGTTTAGTGGATTACTGTAGAGTTTGGTGACGACTCTGACCGTGGTACCTTCGGGCAGGACCCAACATTGAAAATGTATTTGGATATGTATAGTACTTAGCGAATTGCTACGTAGGTTTGAACATGAGGGTTATGTGTTCACGAATGCATGCTGCGGTTTCTTTCACACTTGCTCTTCATGTGGAATTACCTGTTTTGTGACTCTTGGTCGCCGCCCAGCGTTCGTAGGACACTGTTTGCTGGGTACGTTCCTCCGATACATGATTATCATGACCTTTGTGGCCCCTTGAACATCTCAAAGTGAACGTCCCAAGTGCCACCTACAGGTTGATGTTTCACGTTGACCGGATAGTTACACTGGCTAGTTATCATCGTAGTTGGCGTAGCTGGTCCACTTGCATCTGGTAAATGACGTTCACTCACATGCACACAGAAGTGGTTTTATAGCGACGCGTATGTTTCTTATGATTTTCAAGGTGCTGTACCCTTTCCACGTGCGTCGGGTCCTCCACCATATAGTGGACCATCCATGTCGGTATATGCACCACCACCGCGTGTCAACGGTAGCGGTTATCCTCCGAGTTATGGCACAACACAACGCCAGTCGGTACCAGCTGCTACCGTGGAGGAATTTTCCAATTATGGTGGTTCTTATCGTGGTACTTCGGGTACTAATATTGGCGACGCAGACTTTCCAAGTTGTGATTCTCCGCACTCGTTCGGGGTTCGTCCATTGAATTTATCCGAACGCAGGGGTACCTCTGTGGACTCTTGGCGTGGTTCGTTGCAACCCCGACATCTTTCACCAAAAGTGTATTCCCGCGGTCCAGAGCGTTTTTACCCTCCGGATGTTCCTGCAGTACCACGTTTTCCACCCAGATTTGCACAGTCAGGCTACACCCCTCGGGGGTTCCGAGGATCGTTCACTGGAAGATCTCGAAGAGGAGGATTAACTCCTGGTATACTGGATTCAGGTAAATGAATATCAACTCCCTCTTGGTAAATCTAGTAATTTGATTTTCTGTTGATTAACTACCGGTGTCTGTTAACTTTCTTGATTACGTGACATTTTTTTATTGCCTTGTTCCGGCATTTATACCTCACTTGAATCGGAAACCGGTTGCGGTTTCCGAAAAAGTTTGTGTTCGATATCTAATTGAATCACTCACCTCGGGTGATCATTTCATGGTAACGTTTTCATTGTGATCCAACCATAATTCCGTATACTGTATGTGCATTGCTCGTCGCTATTTTCAATACGACATTTCTGATATTCCAACTCCTGTTTAGACGCTGTACCCCGTCGGCCAGTATCGCCACTTTACTGTGAGTTATGTAAAGTCAGTTGTGCTGGACCAAAGGCCTTCGGTGAACACCAAAACGGACAACGCCACAAGAAACGCGTAGCTCAGGTAATTTGTGCTTATTTCTTTTCGCAACGCCGGTTAGTTTCCTCGTGATTTTGTCAAATGAAATCGTTCACGAAAGGGTTGATCACTGTAGGCCGGGTTCGTCACCAGGGCTGGGGCCCTCACGACTCACAATGTTGGTGGCTTGAGACGTTAGGTGAAATGGCGGCTAACCGAGCTCAGTGGCGTGAATATTGTCGTTGTTTGTCTGAGTTATCTGTGAAGTGGGTGCACTTAATGACGAGGGGCGGTGAAAGCCGTAAGGAAGCTGTCTTGCTGATGACGCCTTACTTTCACTTACGGCTCGGTTGTTTGTTTGTAAGGTGTAGGCACCTTGATGTTGTATGTTTAAATATAGACCTATCAGTTTTTAGTAGTTAGGTCTCTTCCCGTCCTCTTCTCTTTTTCTTTCCCTCATCCTATGCAGGGTTTGTTTTTTTCTTATTTGTGTAGCAGCTAAGCATCAGTGTGAACCACTTAGGTCTGCGATGATAATGATGATGATGATGGTATTCCAAAAGATGCTGAACTTTGCTATATAAACCCACAGACTGCAGTATGTACCTAATAAGATGCAGCGAAATGTGCTCGAGAGATACACTGTGCAAAAAACTGTTTCTGACTTCTCTGTTCAGATGCTGATATTGTCAAATTATGATTCAAAGTTACATCACGCACCTCACCTAGGTTCTTTGAAGATGGAGATTAAATATTCAACCTACTCGTTAGCCGTCTGTGGTTGGAGACGTCTGAGATAACATCTGTTAGACTTGTTGCTGTTGTCCGACTGAGCCATCTGTGAAGCGATGGCACTCAGTATCGCGGGGGTCTTTTTTGTCAAGCTTTCAATTCTGGTTTTCATTCGCTAAGTGCAAGTATTTCAATATTGATTATGGGAATGTAAGTGTTTGAAGACTTATCACCTTACTCTCCTCTTTCACTTCTAATTTATGACAGCCTATTTGTGGTTTTATGACATTTAGGCATCAGTATCCATTAATGATCTGTTGTTGTGGATGATTTCGACAGAGCGAAGTAAGGTTTGAAGTAATGGCGATTATTTTCCTGGAAACATGTAGGTCGGCTGATGTGGTTTTATATCTTCGGAGTCTCCACGCTTATTCAAAGTGTACATTCACGTGTATTCGTAACCCATCTTTAATGATGTCAGTAGTTATTTGAGACAAAGGTGAGGAGATTGGGCTACTTCGTCACACATTATTGCTGGTAAAATCGGTGGTGGTCCAAAATGTGCCTTCAGGTGGCTGAGATCCTTGGATTTGTCCGTTCTCAGTAAAACCGTTCTGGATTGGTGCACTGTGCACTGAATTTTTACCGTCCTAGACCGGTACGATCCCCATCCTCTACGATGGTGACCAGGTTCTAGTATCTGATTAGGTACATAAATACAGCCACAGTTGTAACGAAACCAGATGCCACATGTTGGTCTACAAGCGTTCACGCCTGTATGATATACTCAAGGCTACCATTTGGTTGGCTGTCACACATTGCCTGAACCATTTCAAAGACGTGAACAGCAGTGCATGATTCTCAGTCGATTAGAGTGGTTTTCCTATCCCAGAGTCTCTCGCTTTCACCATCTCTGAAAATAACTGATGGGATTTTCTCTGAGTTAGACTGCTTGTGGAGTCTCTCTGACCCACCCTCTTTTGGTATTTCTGGAATTTCCGTGAAAGCAGACGCTGATCAAATTCTCTGAAACGAAATTGGCAGTTTATTGCATCTCTTTTAGCCGTCACATGCCATGGATTGCCTCACCGTCGCAGCTTTTTTTATAAGTGCTGATTTCAGTCCAATGAAGAGTTTTACCGTACAATATGATGCTTGCCGTATACACTGCTTTCTGGGTGCGTGCTCAGTGACTCGCCATTTTCTCGTATGAAGGATTTACGAGCCAGAAGTCAGAAGCGTTTATTACGTTGTTGACATTTAACTTTGCATTTAACTTTACAACTTCAAAACTTTTGGATAGCATTTTTTGGTTCGATGAAGCCCAGTGCAAACTTGACAAGGACAACCGCATATTCAATATCCCAGTCTTTGTTCCAAACCGGCTTGCTAGCTTCTGTACAGTCTGGCTGTTGATAGCCGATGCCGATGAGTGTTACGCGTTTCGAATGGTACTCCACAAAACAGATGCAACACACATTTGCAATCATCTGTTAATCAAGCGTCAGGGTTTACTCGTCACCCTGTGCGTCCGGTTGTATACCTGGAACTGTCATGTTTGTACTGCGAGTTTTTCGTACTGGTTCGGTTGGACACCGAAACTGTCGTTGGTGCTTCCCTACCTACCGCCATTGAGAGCGTAGGCCGTAGTAATGAACAACCAACGTTTGTCAAGATATTTTTTGTCACTCTAATCCATCCTTCAGCTGAACACTGCGAACTAAATTATTAACCGGTATCCAATCCATCACGAAGGGTCTCACTGGCCCTCACCTCGGTTTTCATCATGTTCTTTATTGAACACTGACGTTGCGGTGTATTCAGATAGACGGATGTGGAACATTACGTGACAGCGCACAGAGGTGAACTCTGAATGCTATAAGCGTAAGACACCTTACGGTGTGACTTCACTTTACATACGCATCAATCGTGAATGTGACTAAGTTAAACCTTCCACCCAGTGTTTTTTCTTAGAAGTTCTACTTGTTGATGATGAAGGTTCACTATGTGTACTACACTGTAACTTATTGATTGATCTGCTTACACACCTGAATGTTGTAGGGGGTCCATGTAAACAGAACGGCTGAATTATGTAGACATCTAGCTTTGGAGTAGTCATATATGGTGCCAACGGCACTCATAGCACCGGTTCCAGTGGATGATTACTGTTACATTCATGATGCTTTCCTACACAGCAATCGGCGTGTGATGGTCTATTTTACATTGTGATGATTAATGAAAACATCGCGAATCAGATTTTTTTAGATTAGGTCGCTCTAGGACTGGCTATCTTCTCATGTTGCATAGTGAGATTCAGAAAGGCAGTGTTGAGGTTACTCAACTTTCCGCAGAGCTGTTCAGCTATGTAGTGGTTAATCCATGATTACCTGCTTTTTGCACTTGATACTGCATTAGCGGGTTTCGTCTGATGAATTAACCACGAAAGCCTCATTTTTCCAAATTCCTATTTCTCTTGCATCAGAATGAAGCTATTGAACGTCTTCAAAAGTCCAGCGATGATGTTGCCGTCCTACTTAAAACTGTTTCCCCTTCGAAAATCCACGAGCTGCGTTGTGATCTTTGCGACGTTGGTTGCACCGGTGCTGAGGCATACGCCGCACACTTGGCCGGTAAAGCTCATCAGCGTACTCTCCGATTGCATCGCGATCTTGGCAAACCAATTCCAGTAACAGAACCCGTGCCTGTTCCCAGCACGGTTGCTAAACCGGCGAAAAAAGCCACATCCGAAACGACCGCGGGTATATTTTTCGTAGTGTGTTGCAATGTTCGCACACTTCCACCCGTTTCGAGTTCATTTGCGTTTCCTATTAATCAAACTTATTTTGGTGTCGGATGTATTCATATAGTCTTTTCGTTTTACGAATGATTAAGCTGGACACCAATTTTCCAATGACGGACAGTGTTTACCAATTTCAATGTCCTAGGTCTGATGGTCTGAGGTTTTTTTTTGTTAACTTGAATAAGATTTCAGCACTTTTGCTAAGGTAACTTCCGTTAACACAGAAAACGCCGCAATCAACTAGTGGTGCGCACTTTTAGATATGTATTTCAGTAACTGAGTAGCGTTGTGAACTATTTTTGTTGCTGTTTCCTGACTAGTATGTATTCACGCTTGCTCTTGCTTAAATTTCTTCACACGATGGTTGTTGAGCTCACCCATGTGTGCACAAGCTTGCTACAATGTACTGTATTAAAATTGTCTTACTTTCACTTGTGTATCAGTTCTGTTTGCACGGTGTAGTCACATTGGCGTCGATTGCTTTAGTTTAAACATGTTTTTTAGGGAGTATTTATCCTCCTGTCTTCTTCTTCTTCCACCATACTATGGTTTGTTCTTGTGATGGTTGTATGGCGATTAGGCCGGTAGCGCGTTGTTATTGACGGTGATGATGCTGTTGATATCTAAGTTTGGGCACCACAATGAGTGGAAAATTTCGAGAGAAACATTGAACCCTCTAGCCAAAATGGTACATATCCTAGTATTAATAGCGCCTTTAGCTATGCGCTATCATTCTGATCACATCTCTTGGTGGTCACCCTTCATGCGACTGTCAGCTAAGTTACCAGTCATACTGTGCGCCTTCAAGGTCCTGATCTCCCGCACTTCCTGGTTACGACACTGTTTCATAGAGCCAGGCGTATTTGCACCCGCGATACACTGTAGATGGAACAGGAATTGCTGAGACAAACGTTACGAACAAATGAATACCCCGACACTTTCATCGGGGCACATAATACGGTGAAGAAGAGCACTGTGCCCATACTGACAGCTCAAAAGAAGGATGTTTTCTTGTTCTTGTCATTCAAGGGTGACCATTTAGCCAACGTCATAAAGCACAAATTAAAGTCTGATCTGACTCGAATGTATGCGGCTGCGCAGTTGCACTTATTTCAAACCACCAGAGGACCAGTTCTCCGCAATTGCGAATGTAGCTTGCCAAACTCTGCCTCCCATGTTGTTTACCAGTTCATTTGCAGCTGCAGTGACGTTTATATAGGCAGAACAGATCGACAACTATCTCAGTAAGTCGCCGAACACATTCTGAAGTGGATGAAACAACAGATGACGCACCAGCCTCAACTTATTGCACTGACGGCTCGAAACCCAACGTCATTGATTGCTAAACACTTCATGACAACAGGTCACCAAGTTGATCCATTAAACTTTCTTCCTCCACCAACTACCACTTCCAACATAACTCCCTTCGGAAAGCGCACTGCGCTGCAATTGATTGCCGTCTGGGAATCTGTCCGATTCACTTTAGCTCTGGTAACGCGATCTACGCGCGTATCGGTACCTTAGGTTTACTCATTCGTGAAGGGTCGGCATACCTCATCAATTTTCATACAGTGCTGCTGCTGCATTCGGACAGTGCTGTTCATGCGTTTGTAATCGAACTCAACGAATCTCCAAACATAATCTGTACACTGATAGACCGTTTCGCACTACTACTAGTTGCTAATCAACGAGATATAGTGTTTTCTTGGGGACCCTGCTCGGAGCCAATGACTCAAGAGTCCAACTCATTTGGCAGTGAAGGGCTTACCTAACCCGAGAGTCGATAACTGACTCTGCTCGCTGCTCCGCACAGTGAATGTATTCGAAGTTACGTCATGCTTTTGAGTGACACCGAAAGGTTTCCGACAGTATCAAGTACTACGCCGACGGTCACAATCAACCGTTTGGTGATTAAATTACTCTTTTGTTCGAGGGTACCTTTTCCAACCCGCTCATTCCGTAATCGCAAGAGAAGGGAAATTTTCATGTGGACGCCACTTTAATCTCAATTGCAACCCACTTGATGGCGGATCCTCACGTTTAGACGTTAAGTTCTTATGTATTCAGTCGTTTTCTCTCCCTTCCTCTCTTTTTCTCTGTTAACTAGGGCATTTCACACAACTGTATGGCACGTAAGCATCAGTGTCAATCACTGTGATACCGTCTACATTGTTGACGATTTTGATCATGTGTTCTCGAACTTTTATTATTTGGTCGATACATTCAGATTGGATTTCAGCGTAGGTTCATTGATTTAGAAAAGACACAGTTACGAACAATTTGGGATTCTGTGTAACTTGAACCAATGTCGATGGTCGCATACTTTTTTACGTAGCATATGCTCTTCCATTTGTGATACGAAATTTTGTTGAGGGCTCAGATGCTTCACATTTAGACTGGGTTTCCCATCCATTCTGTTTTATCATGTGGAATCTAGTAACTGGTCCAAGAAGCGAGTTATGTCAGTGACTCAGACAGCGGGCGCTCTAATCCGCTGTCACTACTTTGGTGCATTGGATGTACACTACTAGTGAGTAGTGTCACCCCTCATTGATCATGATAAGTTATGGTTTATCCGGTTGAAACTAAATTTATTATTATCAGGTTGTACAGGTGGTTAGCATATAATCCTTAACCTGTATATACGTGTTGGTCTTGTGTTCAGATGTCGAAATTGTATCGTACACTTTTTTCTCAAAAACGTTGTTTATTTTGATCCGTCAATTTTTTTGAGATTTTTTCTTCGTAATGAGAACCGATCTGGTTTGTTATCGAAGTGTTCCCCGTTATTTCGTCCAGAAAACATTCTAATTGTGCTGCCTTTCGCCCGTCAACTAAAGGTACCACTGGACCAATTAAACCGCAATCTGATGTTCCGATCAATAGGGCTGTATCGTCAGCACCGTCCTCAAATGTAGCCGCTACCAGTGCGACCACGATTCCTCAGTCCAGCGTGCCTACAACAACGTCTAGCGATACACTGTCACAAAAGACGAATTCGGCGCAACCCGTGGTTGATGATAGAAAAGCTGTTGGCGCTGAATTTATTGAAGTGGTGAGTTGTATTCATCCTGTTCATTGCGCCGTCTGCTTCGGATTGGCATAACAACAGACTTTTCTGTTGCATTGTCTATGGGCTGTCTATACAAAGAATGAATTTGTAGCAGCGGATTTGTTTGGAACCATTTGCTGTGTACGTTTTCCACTGGAGTATACATACTTGAGCTTCTGATAAATCAGCTGACCGGTTTTTTCCTTGTTCCTGATTGTTCCTTTATCACTAGATGTTTGAAACTTAACGAACAAGCATATATTCAGGATGGTCCGTCCGTAGGAGGGAAAAGGCCACGGTCACAACATATGTGAGCTGTGAACAACTCAGTAACCGGGTAGTGTAATCGTACTAGCTTAATCGATTGGCTACAAACACTACGAAATGTAGATCAGATTGGAAAGGAATGTTATGATCAGAAGTAACGGGGTCACGGAACCACGGACACTCTTTAATTGGGATGTGCGGAGTAATTATCCAGCTTGTAGTAGCGATGTTTGATTGTCAATAACACGACTAGAGAGTTTCGAGTGATCGCCGCGACTACTGTTGTCTGGGTTTGGTCATTTCAGTACTATCCAACCTACATGTGACATTGTTTGTCACATGGAGGCGTACACTTTTCGATGTATAGACCGAAAACGGAACTTCTTCCAGCTTATCAGTTTACTTTAGAGGCCAATGTATCATTACATATTTAAAACCGCTTTTACGTGATTGCCATGTTTCTACTTTTCAGCGTGTTTAATCTTTTGCATCTTTCAGATTACCGGTTCTGGTGGTAAGGGTGCGCACTACCGGTGCAATTTATGTGAATGTCAGTTTACCAATGCGGACGCCAAAGAACTACACTTAAAAGGTCGTCGTCATCGTATGCAATATAAAAAGAAGGTGGATTCGACGCTGGTGATTGAACCGAAGTCGGCCAGCGTTTTCCATAGAAAGATTGCCCGAAACGAACGTCCGTCGGAACGGGTAACAGCACTTCAACATATTATTCCTTTCCACGCTTGCGGTGAATTTTGGGGTTTCATCACCTCATCAGTGTAACTGATCACATAACTACTAGATTGATGTTCTTAGCGGTCTGTGAATTTGCTCCGTCTATTCCTGAGTGAAGCCTTATCGTAGATTCAGTTCACACTAACGGTTATCTGCTTATTTTGCTTCACAAATGGTCGTTGTAGGATTCAATCAATACGCCCCCAGGATATTGACAGAATCGAAGTGATACTCACCAATGTTTTGTGAATCCGTGCCAATCTCAGTTTAATGCACACCTGCTGCGCTTACTTTTTTTCATTCAACGGATTCTCAGCTCTGAACCTGGTGTCATATTCCAGTCTACCCGTATATACACTTACCAAACTGGATTTGGCGTCAGCCAGTAGTGTTAAAGGTTCTGGCTATTTGGTGTATCATCCAGGAGGTGTCCAGTTGCACCACTAGGTAAATGTTTGGCCTTGTGGGTTACTCGATTAGCCTGTCGTTGTGACTGAAGCCAAAGGGCACTCCGTTGATGTCACCGCGGATGATTTGTGCTGCACTGCCTGCGGCCCCACTCATACATCACGTATTCAATGTAGGTCTGAATAAATATGACCGGGATATGTGGGGGTTGACGGCTTTTTTGCCTATCCGGTCAGATGGTAGGCCCTCTTTCTAAAACGGTAGTGGGCAGATCCTCCAGCTGTAAGATGTACGCTTAGGAGGCAAATAGGTTTGAAAATTGTGGAGCAAGTGGGGCTTCTCTGTATAGTGCATTTTGTGTAGTTATACATGCAAACAGATTAGCTCTGCGAATAAGAAAACAAACTGGTTTTCCAGAACACAGTGCACCGATGTAGGTGAAGGAAAAAAAGTGGCAATCACCGTAATACAACCTTTTGAAGGAGTGCGGGTGGTTTCACCTAACAACCCAAATAATTTATAGTTGCGTTAATTTTCTAACGCTTAACATAGGTGGACGTGTTGACTTACAAGCCCGAGAGCGTCATTTCATCTTTCGTCATACTCGTCGTGGTGCTATACGGCCATGTAAACGCAACCCACGCCCCCTGTAATTCCTTTGCCTACTACGCGATTAAATTTGTGACCACGAATTACTTTCAAACACGAATGTGCATTTCCGTGTGATGTGATGACTAATTCCGATACGACTAGAGTTACTGGCCATTCAATCTGTTTTTGTAGTGTTTTTAATCGGTCACCCAACGTCGTTTGGTGAATTACATAGTGTGAAAGCAAGCATTGTTTATCAAAGCTAACGTCTGTTTAGCGTACAAACCAGACACTTTAACTGACCCAGCCATTTTAGGAGGATCTTCAACTTGGACATCATAATGACATTTGTTACTATAGTCCCGCATGCCTTGACTAAAACACAAGAGCCGTTGTGATGGAATTCGCAACAAGTGGCTTGGTAATCAGTTAGAGACCGTCTGCTGTTAAGAGCGTTTACGAATTCCGGACCGTACATGGAATCAAGCATTTACGTTGGCAGGGTTGGTTGCGATTTTAGTGAGTATTTCTGATGTAATTTAGACAATCTAATAGTTTTAATGTTATTCACGCATGTTCGTCTCTCGGTCTGGACCCTTGTTTCTTACCGAGTCGGCGACTAAGGACGTTAGCAACTGTAGTGCTTAATCGGGTCCAATGACATGAATGTTGTTCTTTGCTTGAGTTATCTTTTAGATGAGTTCAGTTAATGAAAGCCGCAATGAAGGTATCCCGCGGATGCCACTCAACTCTCACCTACAGCTCAGTTGTTTGCTCTTGGGGCACCCGAATTTAGATGTTTTTTTAATAATAAGGTCCTGTCCATTCTTTGACTAATCTGGACTTGTTTGTCAGTTGTATGTTAGTTTATCATCAGCATAAACTACTACCGAACTTGCTGTTGTATTATCCCCCTATTATGACGATGACTTCGTTGTCGTCTTCTGTATATACACGAATGGACAGAAAAAGCTGGCGGGTACCATGGACGTTGGTTAGTCAGCATGGATTTCTTTTAAAAAAGCTGACTAAAAACTGTGAAATCCAAGGTTGAATTGCTCGATGCTTATGGGAGCATTCTCACATTACACTTCGTTGGTGGATCTAATCCGGAAACAAATGATTTGAGTTAGTCAGTCCTTGTTGATAGCACATTCATTAATTCGAACTACATAGTCCTAAGCCCAGTGTCATCCTACCAAAACGGCTAGAATTTTTGTGATGATAATGCACCCACCCGTTGGTACAACGTAATGCGGGCACTCATCTTGTCTTACGATGTAGGCTGCTTGATCACATGATCTTTGTCTCATTGTACATCTTTGGGATCCCATTGACCTAAGGATTCCTAGGAGTACGGGACAGCAAAATTTCTATCTAACGTTGACTGTTTCGGGAACATGACAACAGGTGAAACATAAATGCATTGTGTAGCTTATCGATAATTCGCAGAGAAGAGTCAGTGCTATACTATTCATCAGAATTGGACTATCTCATGAAAGTAGAAATTTTGCCCTCGAGTAAATCCACGCCTCTTATCTTGTTTCCTGGTCTTTAATCATGCACTTGTGAAATGTCCATGTCCAGGGGAGTCTGTTCCCACCACCTCTTCCCGGTGGCCCATCCTGGACTGCACCGATTGGCGCGAATGGTCAGATGCCGCTTCCCGGCCAGCCTTTTGGACGATTCGATTTTCGGAACCAGGCACCGACAACCCCCTTGCAGTCTCCGCCTGTTCAATTTTCCGAGATGACAATCGAGAATCGCTACATGGGTGTCAAGCATTCACAAATCATTCCAACTGAATTGGAGGCGAAGGTATATATGTACTTTTGGGATGTAGAATTTGTGTTATCTAATCCGGTTGCACAGATTCGGTGTATTTTTGTGGCGATTGTCCAACTTTACAGTCGTTTCTCGTTTTTTAGGCGATGAAAACAGCGGTAAGCATCTGCGAGCATGCCCTGAAGGATATAAGTGATAATCTTGTGAAGTCCGTGATGGAAGCACCGGACGATTGTTTCGAGAACACTAAAAGCGATAGTGAGTCTGATCAGGATGCCAGCTGCTCACCCAGAGAGAAAGGTGCCGACAAGGCTTGTTTTCCGTCAGAGGAAGATCGTTTTCTTCGTGGGGTAGTTCGCATCGGACCTCTTGGCAAATGCCTTCTCCTACGCGGGGACCACGAAGCACATCTGGCATTGGTTTGTGCAGAATGGCCCACTACGGAAGCAGTCAATTTTGTCCACGAAAAACTTACGCAACGCCTAATGGTAAGTCAGCATTTTTAGCGCTTACGGTCACCCGTATGTCAATTTATTTTTTAACTTCAATTGTCATTCCCCTATGCTTTCCAATTTACTTGTTCCCCCTGATTCTTCGTTGCCAGTCACTGGATCACCGATTCGCTTATGACGTGAGCTCGATCCCACTCAAAGGACTGATCACGGTTCGCGTTACGCGGGAGGAAGACGCCGATGCGGACACGCCAAATGAGGAGGACACGAGTACCGAGACAGTGGAAGCCTTAGCCACACAGCAATGGCCCACCATTATTGTACACATTCAGGTTACCTCTGGCGTGGTTGGGGAGGCCGAATTGGTGGAGGGTGAGACAAGTGGTAAGAATAATGATCCCTTTCTTGGCTTGACGACCCTTCATACCTTTTCCTTCTCGTTTTAACGCGTTCTGATTGGCCAGTTGATTAATGAGGGTAGGCTTGCCTACCACTACGAGGCACTCTGCACACTGACAAGCAGACTCCATCCACGTTTGCAGGTTCTTCTAAGTGTGCGCTTGAATATGTCAGGTGCATACCAAGGGAGTGTATTGTAACCAAGACAGCCCCCTACCTCTGTGAACGCGTAGGAAGCATTGTTAGACCAGTATAAATACGCCAGAAGCATGAACTAGAAGCTCAGTGGCAAGCTCACATCATGACTAAATGTGAAAGAAGTTGGTTTTGGGTGACCTTTAACTCCGGGTTTGATATTTTTGCCGAACAGTAGATGCCTGTCGGATTGAGTGCTTGTTGTGATAGTTCATCGCACTGGCGCATTCACACTGACTAGATCACTCAAAACCACGTGCTCCAGTTTGTGTACATGCTGGGACTCGCGGTGTTTCGTGTGACTGTTTTCGGTTTAACTCACGCTTCAATTCACCTAAATGATTCTGTCTCACGAAAGAAGACGCGCACTCTCAAGCCCACATTCCACAGCAATCTGCCGCTTGTTTGGATTCATGAAGTAGAAATAATCTGAATGGGTTTCATGCAGGCAACACTTCAGGTAACGAGCTGAACTTTTTACGCACTCGGCAGCTGGTTCTGTAATGACAGGGAGATTGGTATAACATTGTTGTGTGACCTGTTTACATTCCATTAATTCGGGTAGACACATTCGGATTGGTTGTGGCCCCAATGATTTGAATTGAGAAAGGACCATTTTGGGTCATTAGATATACCTATCAAAACTCTTCTCTCTTTCTATCTTTTTGTGGGCTCACGTAGATCTTATTTCATCATCGCATCGAACAACTTTTGTAATAGTTTATGCAAAGTTGTCCACTCATGTCTGAAGAAGACCATTTTAATCCATCTCGAAACGTGATAAAATAAGTGTCCTTGTCGCTGTTGTCCATCTCGGTTTTATCCCGATCTCCCTGGTAACAAACACTTCTGCGTATCTTGTCTATTTGGATCGTTGACACACTAATCTTGTTGAACTATTCTTTTTTAATTCCATTCACAATTATTTCCTTCTGTGGCTTCATCTAACCTAACTACGTCTTTTTGGAAAAATGACTTCTAATTAACGTCAACTTCTAAATTGTTGTTCGTATTCTTGTTTGTTTGGTTCCACCGAAAGAATCGGTTTGTCTGCCTGTTTAATATACTGCGTATTATTCAAACGATTTATTACCGTTGACAATAGACTGAGTTTCAAGAGTTTGTCTTTTTCAGAGCGCTACCACATTCAAGCTCTGAGGGACTCTATACATGATCTACCTTCCATCGACTGTTCTGTCCATGATGATTTTAATATGGCTCACCACGGCTTTCCGTGTTGAAATCCATTATGCATTCACACCTTTTTCTTTGGGTTCACAATTTTAGCCGAATGGTTCAATCACGTTGCTTCGGGTGCCGTGAAAGCAGACGGAGAACGACCTAATGAGGCTCTAAATGCTGCTTTGCACACTGCCCCCGAACAGCCGTCAACCACCACCACCAAAGGCTCCCGTTCACGTGGGCGACCCATGTTCGCCCACGGAGAACGGGTTGACAAGACCAGTTGTTTAGACGCGCTGGATGCCATCGACCAAGCTAAGTGGTTCCAGGTGGGTCAACTCGCACGTGTGTGATCACCATCACATTGTTAATCTCAAGTTCCTGTTGCTTCTCTACCCAGTATTGAGGGTTGGGAGGACGAGAAGAATGGTTGAAACGTTGCGTTCGAGTTGACTCTAACTGCGCCTGAAATCAGCATGGTTAGCTGCTTGATTGTATCATGCGTCTTTGTAGACCCTAATTTTATTTAAGCCTTCATGACCTTGGTCTTAGTCTCTTGTGCCTGGTAGATATCCGTAGAGTTACCGGCCGGACAAATTCCTAGAATGTCACTTACTGTTCCAATTATTCGTCCATTTCAACTGCATGCCAGACTGGCGTTTGGGTGCATATCAATTTCAAATACTACTCACAGTTAACTGTTCGATCGTCCATCGCTCGTACACTGTTTCAGATGCTCTGGAAATTCAGTTTTCATAATCTTGATTTGCGTTTAACTACCGGTTTGAAAATAACTACGCCGATTTGAATAGATTAACCTTTATCAGTAATAAGTCATTTATGAAGTGGATTTATCCTCCGTATCTCTGTCGTATACTGTGTAACAAAATTCATGCAAATTACGATGCAGTGCTTAAAGCAACGGATGTTAATAGTCTATTCTACACACTAAAACACGTGTTTTAACGCAACAACAAATAGCATCATTCATTTGCACCCAAAGCGATGGTCCAGTACAAACGTATCAATGTAAATTGTGTATTCATTGAACTATTTTTTCATTGTTATTTTAAGCTTACAAGTTTATGATTGCTTGATGTGACGAGTAGTGTATTTTGCTGCTATTGTCAGCCGACATTTCTAAGAAATAGGGAGATCAGTGACGCCAGAGAAGGCACATTTCTTAAGTTGTCGTGCAGAGATGACAATCTGATGCCGAATAGATTAAAGTGTAGGTGGTCTGTATGCTATGTATTTTGTTCCTTCAGAGTGTAATGTCGTTACAAGACTGGTTTGGCACTGACACTGTCTTTGTTATTGCTAGCAAGCTGCTAGAGACTGTCGATCGCTGGATAGTGTCATCCGTCATCCAGTAGTATCGCTGGCATCGTCCATAAGGATAGCGAGGTCACGTAATGCATTCGCCAACCTCCGTTACTTGTGGCGTCGCAATGACGTCTATCTTTTAGTTAAACGCAGAGTTTACAATACATTTGTGGGCTCAGTTTTGCTCTATAGATCATAAACTTTGCCAATTCGTACATGGGCTGTCAGTATTTGATCACCGTTGTCTTTGTCGGTTAACCTGTATCAAATGGATTGACCTTATGAGCAACGCGACAATCCGTCGGTGTGTTTGGGAAATGTGCAAGTTCACGACCGGCAACCGAGTTGATAAAAGTACAAGGTATATTTAGCACGTGAAAAGCACACGGAGTGGCAAACGTGTCACAGAGTTCCGCAACGCGAGCGCCATTGACATCGCCATGCCAGTTAACGTCTGCAACCAGAATTGTTCACAGTACTTCCGACCCCAGCCAAAAAGCCGGGAGCGTCCTACAGCGGGAAGGTTCAGTGTGGGCGCCTTCATAGCCGAACCCCAATCATACACTGGCTGCCAAGCTGCCACTTCCAGCCTAACTCATCACTCACAAACAAGGCACGGTGTGAAAGTCAGCGGTTTGACGTTCACGGCGTGTGGTCAAGTCACCGAAGCCTGAGACGAGATCATCGTGTTCAGGGATCAACAGCCTCTGCTTTACGAGAACACGTCTACGAACTTCGTCATCATCATAGACAGCAATACATCAGTGATTCAAACTGATGTTTTCCCGCAACATAACCATGAAAAAGAAGTAAACCCTTTATAGGGAGAGAGAAGAAAAAAGAAGGAGATCGGAATGAACCTAACTAATAAAAATTGCTACGTCTATATTCAGACATACGATATCAAGGTGCCTACACCTTACAAACAAACAACCATAAGTGAACGTAAGGCGGTATCAGCAAGACAGGTTTCTTACGGTTTTCACTGCCATTAGTCACTAAATGCACTCACTTCACAGACAACTCGGCCGAGTTGGTTGAGAACTCTAGTCGTTCTCCTGTCTAAGTCTGGGCGCCCTGGCAGTATCTCAGCCTACATGCAACCATGAATAATCACAATACAAGTAATTTCATACTGCATCGGTCGTCTCTCAGTATAAACCGGGTCACCCTATCTGCTACATACAGCAGGGTGGATAGGCGAAAACATGCTACTGCTGACCCCTCCCCCACTATTACATCAAATTTAGCTCTCAGGCTCCTCCCGACCCCCATTTCTGATAATTACTCTACAGGTCCCACAACAGAGGTAGCTAACCTTGGTTACGCTGAGCCGGTAAGGTCCGTCTCTTGTCATTCAGCTTCAGGCCTCCCTCATCCCTTGCTTAGACGTAGAATGCGAATTAATATTGGTGCTTTCAACGTTCGCACGTTAAAACAGATAAGTCAACAGGCCACTCTTACATGAACGTTAGACTCGTTGTATGTCTATGTCTGCTGTATCTCAGAGACTAGAATCCAAGACAGTAGTCAACGTATGGAACTAACAGCACTCGAATTGTCTACCTCATAATGGTTATACACTTCGGGTGTCTCCACAGCCGCCGTTACAGGTCAGACTGGCGTAAGTATAGTCCTCAGCACGATGGATGTATTCGCGTTAGTAGATTGGATTCCTGTTAGCAGTAGACTGTGTGCCGTCCGCTTTGCAGGTTCTGTTAAGGCCAGCTGTAGACGTAGGACTTTCAGAAATTTATTCATTGTGACTACTTACGCTCTTACTGACTGTAGTGACGTCGGCATCAAGGACGCATTTTACTCGGATCTGGCCGCTCTCCCTCGATCGACACGTGGCTCTGATATAGTCGTTCTGGCCGGAGATATGAATGCCCAGGTGGGTCGCCTTGGTGAAGCGGAATCTCGCTTGGATAGCAGGAGATGGTGCCACACCGATCAGATAATGGCGGGCGATTGTCGCAGCTGTGCGCTGAGCATAAGCTATTTTTATCGAGCACTAGTTTTAGACATCGTGCACTTCAATGCTATACTTGTCGCTTGCCTTCTCCGAATCAGACCTGGTCTCATACAAACCACATAACCGTTAGTTATAAGTGGCGGGGTTCCATTCAAGACTGTCATTCTTACTGGAGCACATGATTTGATTCGGACCATGCGTTGGTACGTTGTCATTTTGTTCTTACTTCTACTGGGCAACGACCCAACCGTCAGCAACGGTTAGCTGTTGAGAAGCTGGCTTTAACATCGATAAAGCATAAATACCAAACCAGCTTAGAAAGCTGCCTTAGTAGTTCTCACTCCGAAGATCCTAATAGCTGCTGGACTGCAATTTCACAGGCCATTGAGAAAGCAGGCACTGTAGCATGCGGCACAGGGGTACATGGGCTAAACAAACATTGGCTTTCAGAGAAATCTCTGGAGTTGTTAGAAGCCAGATGGAAGGTTCCTCCTGGTAGTTCACACAATAAGTCTAGAAGAAATTTCCTTAGGAAACTGAAACGTAGTCTAAAAGCTGATAGTGAGGCTTGGTTGGTGAGTCAGGTTAAGGGAATGGAAACCGCTTTTGCCTCAGGGAACATCGACAAACTCTTTAGGCTGATCCGTGCCACTAGTCCCAGGCGACCGCCTGTCAGTGAAACTGTCGACGAGGCAGACGGCACACTAATTTATAATAAGTCCAGAAGGTTAGAGCGTTGAGCGGAACACTGTGAGGGTCAATTTAATTGGCCTCCTGCTTCTACTGTGTTGCCGCCACAAGCTTGTGACGTAGCACCCTGGTCGGTAGATTTGGAGCCACCCACTGAGAGTGGCGTTTCCATTTGCCTTTCGGCTCTCAAACGTGGTAAGGCTGCTGGTCCAGATGATATTGTGCAGGGTTTCGCCCTGTGCTGGGTTGCATAGATCACATTTTTACCCTCCGTCAAATTCTGGAGCAGCGTCATATGTACCGCCGGCCAACGATTGTTTTATTTCTCGGCTATAATGGTGCGTTTGATTCGGTGGATTGTTCTACATATTTAGAGTCGGTTAAACGCAGAGGTGTACCGACTAAGTATGGGAACACACTGTTGGCGTTTTGTTCCTATAATTTAGCCCAGGTTAGAGTTTACGGTGAACTGTCTGACAGTTTCAACATCATGAGCGGCTTGCGTCAAGCCTGTCCACTTTCAATTTTACTTAATTTTGTGGTGGACGATATAGTGGAGGACTGTCTGCGACACTCCAAAGATGCCGATGTGGACCTCCTACTTGATGAAAGACTGACTGATCTTGATTATGCTGACGACAAGTTGTTGCTGTTTGACAACTTTCAAGCGGCACATACAACGCTAAGCGCTATTTGGCGCTCTGCTAAATATTTCGGAATGCGCTTTGCAGCCTCAAAATGCAGTGTGTTTCCGCAATATTGCTGTAATTACGTAGGTCTAATGTTAGATAATGAAGTTATTGAGGTTGTTGACCGACTTGTGTACTTGGGAACCTACATCAGCGGCCGGGTTTTAGGGAATGAAATAGATGCGCGTATTTCTAGGGCTAGGGCGGTGTTTGTTAATCTGAGACACCTGTAGCGACAGAACGGTATTTCTCTGAAACTCAAGGGTCTGGTTCATCAGACGACAGTGAGGGCTGTACTACTTTGCGGTAACTAAACCTTGCCGTTCATGTTAGAACACGTCAACCTTCTCAAGATATTTAACTACCAATGTTTGTGTTCGATCGCTCGTATCGGATAGCACCAACGAGTAAGGAACCAGGAGGTTGGAAGGCGGGTATTTGGTATTGATTGTCGAACGGGTCCTTTTGTTCAGTCGGTGCATTCGCACAGACTTAGATGGTTAGGTTATGTACTAAGAATACCAGCGAGTCGTTTGCCACACCGAACACTTTGCCGACGCTGCGGTGGACTGGCACAAGGTGCGAAGTGGACAGATGATGACCTGACGTAGACAAATGAAATCGTTCACGAAGGGGTTAGTCACTGTAGATCGGGTTCGTCTCCAAGGCTGCGACCCTAGTGACTCACAGATTCAGTGGCTTGGGACGTTAGATGGGATGGCGGCTAATCGAGCTCATTGGTGTGTTGTGAATTGTGTGACGCGGAGCTGTGAAAACTGTAAGGAAGCTGTCTTGTTGATGATGCCTTACTTTCACTTACAGCTCGATTGTTTGTTTGCAAGGTGTAGGCGCCTTGATGTTGTATGTTTGAGTATTGACATAGCTATTTTTAGTAGTTGGGTCCCTTCCCCTTCATTTTTTCTTCTCTCTTCCCATATAGGGTTTTTTTCCTTCGTAGTTGTGTGGCAGTTAAGCATCAGTGTGAACCACTGATGTATTGCTGTCTGTGATGATGATAATGAAGCAAGGGTCGAGGGAGGCCTGAAATTGGGTGATAAGAAATATGACTTACTGACATAGTGTTACTGTTGTTACCTATATCTTTTGTGGGACCTGCAGAGTATGGTTCTTATGTTAAGAGGAATGTTCCTTTTGCATAAACGTTATTCAGTGCTTAGTTTTCCTTATTGAATCAGTAAAGTGGTCGGTCGGATGCAGCATTGAAATGGTTTTCTCTCCGTAAAACTTTACTGTCCTTGACTAACTGATGCTATCAGATCGTGTTGTGATTTCAGTAGTTTCACTGCAACGCGTGATAAGACAGTTGCACTCGTGCCATCCTGATGGTAAATCGATAGCTCACATTTATGCTTATCGATCGAGAGTCGACAATCAAGCGGAAAATTTGACTCGAAGTTGCAAAAACCATGTACTGAAGACGTTAAGTCTTAACTCTACTCATGGCCTAAGACTGACAAACCATAGTTTACCTTGACTCTGCAGGCCAATCAAACGGACTCCTGTATCTGTTAACAATCGATGCTTACTGAAGGTGACTAGACGTTTTCACCGTGCGAATATCCATATAATCGTCGACTCTTTCTCTTTTCTTTCGATTATTCTATCAACTTGACGCTCCGAAGGTTTTGGTAACAATGGACCATAGATCGGTTCAGTGTAACTTCAGGTATTTTGTATTAACAGTGGCGTTCGTCACATATCCCCCACGTTCATCACAGTCTAATAGTCCGGTGGAGGGATTCGTGGACAAATTTAAGAGGGTCCTGCACAGCCCAGAAAAAGGGACAGTAGAGGTAATGACGTGTTCCCGAGGGCCTGCCGTTCAACAGTCAACCCAGTGACACCGGAATAGCAGCCATCGGTTGAAGCCCTTCAAGGAGGACGGTTAAAGATCCTACTTGATGCCATACACCCAAAGATTACTCCAGCGGAAGGGTGGAGTTGCAGTTGTACACATAACATGGTACACCACTGATACTTCCAACCCTGTGATACAGTCTATTTGCGAAATTATGCGTCACAGGGAAAGTTTGACTATCAGGTATCACTGTCATTCGAGTTCGACTGGAAACTTCATTTGGACTCGCCATTTAATCATCTAGTTGAAACAACTGGCTGATGAGAGCCAAGATAACCAACCACTCAACAGTCAACTGCCGATTAGCTTATTTCTTGGTAGGTTTTTATTAACGCACACACAGATCTATCGGCCTCAGCTACCTCACACATTTGTGATATCCGCAGATTTAATAGTGTTCGCCACCGAAATAGTCGTTTAAGTGCTAACCCGAGAAAGCATTCTTAAGTTATCTTATCGGTTCTCTTTTGCTAAAAAGGGTGACGTTACAGGTGGCTGATCTACTGAGGTTCGCGGTTGTGTTCATGTGATTAATGGACGGGCGTCGCTGCCACACAACCATCTGATGTTTCAGATATTTAGTGATGTCCTACCGACTTCGTGAAGTTGAATTCAGCAATAAAGTCTGAGGAAAAAAAAAACGTATGAATAAGACGAAACTCATGAGAGTTTTCGTAGTTTTCATGGCAACTGTACTAGGTGGTTCTGAATATTCATGGTTGAATGTGGAATGAGACTGCCGAAATATCCAGACCTAGGCCGGAGAACAATTAGGGTTCTGAGCCAAAACCTGCACCACAATGCACCGGGTGGGTAGCAGTATACCGGGACTGGCACTTTTTTCCGAAAAGAATGCCAACCTTCCAATCCCCAACCTGGAGGACTGGGAGAATGCGGTTTTTTAAACCCCTACCTATTGACCCACCTGGTATGAGTGATTGTCGGTGTAATCGTTACATCATCCAGTTTAGCCCGATAGGTCATGGGGATGCCTGAGCTGTCACATCGCATCCAGTCCAGTTCAGTCTAGGTCCAGTCTCGTGATGGGGGACATCGATGAGAGGAACCACTGCCCAGATTAACAGTGTCATCAGGACAACTGCTGTATTCACACCCGGTGACTACAATGTGATACGTTATAGAAGTGATCAACTTATCCCCCGTCATGATGCGAGCCCATTTTTTCACCCATTTCATAATTCGTGGCCCTGATGTGTTTTTGGGAAATTGAATTTTCAACGTGTTGCATCGCACATTTCGTTCAGAGAACTGCTGGTCGCAGCAGTGTTTGTGCTTCAGAGACCCACTACCGATCCCGTCGTAAGTTAGTGGTAACGATACCTGAATGTGCGTTCGAGGCTTCAAGCTCGGTTGTCGCATCAGTCTTTGTTTTGTTTGTGAAGCTGGGACTAGGGCTCGCAACCGGGTTTCTTGCGGCTAACATCGCTATCACCCAGACACTACGAGTTTGCACATGCGTTGAACATTATTCCATTTTAACACGGGCGCCATACTTGGTTAAACCGATTACATTGAAAGTAGTAAATGTATAGGTTAAGTCGTTGTGGTTTATTCAGTTCATCTTCCATTCACGAAATCGATTTACGATTAGGAACACAGGTCACCATTTTTACTACTGCCATCTATTTCATCTCATAACTGGTTGTATAGTGTTCGGACCGGCTATTCTGTGACTTACTGACAATCGTACACCTTCGTATGAGAATGGCACATTAAGATTTTCTACTATCAAACTGTTTCCCGCTACCGTTCGGCTACACGTGATTTCAGTGCACTTTCTCTTTACCTTGCCTTCCAAATAGTTTCCGTGGTCTGGCAGGTGCTGCTGCGGGTTGTGGCGTATGCTTACAATTGTACTTGCCTTCTACTGTCCTGTACATAATTTATGTTGCATACCCCTTTCCGCTATCCTTCATTTTTGTAGTGGGCCTTGACCAAATCACCGCTAGGCTTGGTCGCACGCGTGCTGGTGGATTTCATGCGTGCAAATGAACTGTGGCTCAAACTGGATCAGTTTGTGAGTTCTCTTGTGTTTAAGCATTCTGTTTTTACCTCACGGATCATTCTCTTTACATTTCTATTTCATACTGGTATTCGTGTAATTTGACAAGTGTGATGCTACAACTTCAGTTGGCTGTGCGGTCACCTTGAAAAACAGGAGTGATTGCTCACACGTTCATCTGGTATTGATCGTGCTTACTGCCCAAGCTGAATGAATCCACGGTCCATTCTTTGGCTCATACGAGCCTATTGACCGGGTCTTATTTTCTTTATTCAAGTAGACTCGCTTACTGTTTAGGTGGTTTTGAAGATCGTCAGTGTGGTTCGGGATCGTGTTTTGATCCCCGATACTCTGGGTTGACCATTGCTTCATGCTACGCCTGGCCGAATCACAGTACCTGCTCTCCTCATCATGCGAGAAACTCTAGATTGTCTTATCTTGAGATTATCAGGCGACTTGAGCCTCACTACAGTTGGGTTTTGCTTTGAGTCTGCACCACAGTGATTTGGTATTGACATCCTTGTTTGGCTGATTGCAACTTAACCCTTAGTCGATATGGATTAGGATAGTGTCAAACTGCTGTTAGAAGCCTGTTTCTGCGGCCTATCCCCTAGTCTACCCGTAACTTTGGCCTGTCCGTGATAAGGATGTGATTAAACTTTCATTGTGTTACTAATAAGTAGTTTGGCAGATTTATGATTTTAGATGAGATCCAACTGTGAAAAGTCAGGGCTCCGGGTGGATTCGAACCAGCGACAAAAACACCATGTCTCGATGCGGCAAGCACCCTACCAGCCGAGCTACGACGCCGCTCCAGAGGCTCGGAAATTTCACATTTTGATTCGGTTACCCACCCGTCCCACTGGTCCATTACTGGCAAGTGTATTCATGGGCAAATTAGAATCTCAGCTACAGTCGACCATTCAGTGTCTTCATATGTATCGCCGACATGTAGACGATATATTTGTTGTTGTACAGTCACAAGATGAGTTAAAAACCATCCTTCTGGTTTTTAATACGGCACACCTCTCACTGCGCTTCATCTCAGAAGGGGAGTCTAACAACGAGTTCCAATTCTTAGATGTTAAATTGACCAGACATCGAGACGGCACACTGATTAGGTCGGTATATCGCAAACCTACATGGACAGGTCAATATACCACTTTCAATAGTTTTGTGCTCCTTAAGCAGAAATAAAATCTAGTCCAGTGCCTGGTAACTAGAGAAAGAAAAATTTGTTCGGATGACGCAGTAGAACAGGTACTGAAAACAGTTCAAAACTTATTGGGGGAAAACGACTATCCGGAACAATTCATCACTTTAAATATGAAGGCCAAAATTCCGCATAAGGTAATATCCACAGCTGAAAAAAAGTCATGTTTATAAAACTCCTGTTTAAAGGGGATACTGTGGCAGATCAGTTTAACTGATGCACTTAGACGTACCTTTCCAGCGGCAACCTTAAGAAGTTGGTTCACAACAATGCCGATGTTAAGGTTCAATCTGAAAGACGAACTACCAGTCCACGATCAGTCAATGCTGGTATATTAATTTTCATGCCGCTGTTGTACTGTAGAATATGTTGGTTGTATGACTGGGCGCCTGTCAAAGTGATCAAGGAACATCGTCCAGCTTGGATTGGAACCGGTTGTCGTAAACCAATCACTAGCGCCGTTGTTGCACATCTAACTGACACCAATCATCGCACAGACATCAGCAAAGCATTCCGGGCTGACTACAGAGTTGCCAGGACTCAACCAAAACATTCCGTCAGCGCATTCTGGCGACCGCCGAGTCGATTGCTGTTAGATTATGCAACCCTAACCTGTGCCCTCAAAGGAAATTTGTTCAGTCTTTGCAACTCCCGTGGGCACAGATCAATCACATTCAATCTAATCACACACAAGCATTCGGCCCTGACCAGTCTGAGCCTACCCAATTATTGTGTGCGCAGTCTATATATATATATATATATATATATATATATATATATATATATATATATATATATACTGATACCCAATGTGGTTCTACAAATTCAGTAATAGACAATTTAAATATACAGTAACTTAAAAACAGGTTGACAAACGCACATATAACAGTGAGGTGGAAAAGTGATGTCATCTAGTTAATTCTAGCGTTAAAATGTGTAGTGCGTTACTGTCACTTATGTAAACAAATTTGGTACACTGTGGTAGGAATCGAAATTTAAGTAATAAAATCAAATACAGTCCAATTGTTTACGGCCGATATAGAATTTTTGGAAATGACAAATGACGTATGAAACGGTTTGGAGTAAGAGTGAGTGTTGCAAACAGACGAGCCTCGTCAAATTCGGAGATGAAGGCATACTACTGTAAACATGTGAGTAGTGTAACGTGTGCATGCACCTATACGGTCGCCGGCTCTTTTCCCATTTTTAAAGTGATCCGAATATTTTTCGATACTTATCTTCCCAACTTAACATTCCACTGTGACGAGTTCGAGCATATCAGCCACAGAGCGCCGCCTGAGGTTTCTCGTGATTACAGTTGTGAGCTGTGATCCGTGCCTTAGTACCATCTGACCAAACTGGGCTATTTTTGTGTTTGTTGCTAGTTGATGGCTTATGTTTCCGATGTTCAGCGAAAAACCATGGTGTGTTTTCATACGGAATAATGTATGTCTGAATCCTGTAAGTCTCTTGTCGGCAAGGTTTAAATGAGTTTCGATTTGTCAACCACAGCATTAGCCTGATCAACCAATGCGTTGTAGAAGATTGGTCAAGCCCATGAGCTTCATTTCCAAAACTATGAATTTCCATTGGCAACCCGTGATTTTCGTTGAATCATGGGAATTTAAAAAAAAAACAGTTACCTAATCCTCTGTGCCTCTTCATTAAGTGGCTTGGAATAATGCAAGATTTGCACTGCACCTTTTGTTAGTGCATGTTAATGTTTTTCGACTCTATTTTGAAGTGAACACTACTTCCGGCTTACTTTTTTGTCGCAGGCTGTTCTAGCATACTTGGATCGATTGTTAACCCTTGACTTGCAAGTGGCCTGTTCACCTGGACCGATGCGACCGCCTCAGCCTTCCTTCGTGCCAATGGCTATGCCTCATCCGAGAATGTCTCCGGCACCACCGTCGGGGCTGCAAGCACAGCAGCCGTTCGGTCCATTGATCCACGGTCGCATGCATCCCTCGTGGATTCCT
The DNA here is from genome assembly GCA_014338405.1 of Paragonimus skrjabini miyazakii. Lineage (NCBI taxonomy): Eukaryota > Metazoa > Platyhelminthes > Trematoda > Plagiorchiida > Troglotrematidae > Paragonimus > Paragonimus skrjabini miyazakii. The sequence continues at coordinate 35,963 of JTDE01000314.1, forward strand.
CCAACCATCGGCCCAGCACGGCTGTTACGCCGATTTTTTGAGGCAATCGCTTCCGGTCTGCTTCTACAACTCAAACCTGAGAGTAAGACCATTGACTGTTCTAATACGAGCGGCGGGAAGGCAGAAAAATCCCACCCATTTTTCGCATTTGCCCTGTTGTCAAATGTACCTTTGGCAGTTCGTGAGGAAGTCACCGTTTCTGCCCAGTTTTGTCTTCGTCAAATCGCGTTTAGACAACTCTACAAGGTATGTGTAAATATGGATGGGTTGATTTATTAATGTGCTTTTGCTGTACTTTGCATTTCTCTGGTCGCTTGCGTACGGTTATCCTTGTTCACATGCTCATCAGTGTTTTCGTTTCTTTTACATTCTCCAGGTTCTACGTATGGAACCACTTTCTTCGCAAGCATCCAGGAAAGGTGCTTCGAAGGAACAGTTGTCGACCGTAGAACACACTACTCCAGTCGGAGGCACTGTGGGTGCAGTGAAACGCCGTCGCCTAGACGATGGATTAAACGCGGGTGACGATGTTGATGTAGCGGCTCAGACGAAAGAAGAGAATAAAGCTGAGTGTCAGTCTGACAAGCCAGCCGATTTGGTGAATGGTACACATAATGAGGATCGACCCAAAGATGATGAACCAGAAGCGCGAACCAGCTTGAAAAAGGAGGTGATTGTTGCGGAACCTACTCCCATTGTTCACAATCGTTTCAACGCAAAACGTGGCCGACGAGGTCGTTAGAACGAACATGCGTTTACATTGACTGTTCTGTTTTTCTCTCTTTTTATGCGTATTATGTTCCATTTGTATGCCATTTGTTCCTATTGCTAGAATAATTCATCCCATCCAGCGTTGATGCCGTTGATAAGGTTTCAGTCAAAGTGGTCAGTTTAATGTCTATGTCAGTGGGTAGTGGCACAATACGAATTAGAACTGGAAGTATGATGTATGTGGTCACTGTGTACAAGCGCCACATTTGGAAAGCAGCATGGGTGGCAATATCCGTCTGCAGATAATGTGACGTGTTCATTTTAGATTACGGCAACCAAGTGCATGACGCATAGATCACAGGGTGTTCAGGAGTCTGCACACATTTATTTGTACATAACATTCACCCTGTCACCTGAAGTGCATGAACGCTTCTGTCGTTTCTGTTAGTTAAAGAGAATTGTCAGCCAGCTTGGTCAGGGACGAGATCATAGCGTTGGCATTAACATACTCACGAGTTGCAACTTCTGGAACAATTTTGTTACAAAAATAATGTAACATGAAGTCAACAGTTATTTTTTGATGCACTCATGATTACCATACCACACTAACTGGTAATCAAAACAAGTCAGTTATACGTTGGAATGATGCCGAATCATTCCTGAAGATGTTCTCACTTGCTATCCATGTGGTAGGTCTAGAGCTATTTGTCCTAGTTTGTTACGGCGTCCTGTTCCACATTCTGATGGTTTTGAATGCATGAGTAACAACTACAAATTGGAAAACTAACAGTAGAAGTTATCTTACTACCTTTGGTGCAGCTGCAAAATGCCGTCCACTTGCTGTGGCTATGTTATCTTATCTGCATTGCATCCTTATCCTTAATACGCGTCTCTTCCAGGTAATTGTCACCTCCAACAATAGAGAAGTGATAGCTACATTTAATTAGGTTATTTAATTGCGACTTCGTTAATTTATTTTATTTTGAGGCTACTTAAGATTGTGTTCTCTACACAACTTTCTGCTGTGATGTCGGTGAACAAATTCAACTACTGACTTTAATAGTTATTTTCACGCTAAAAGCGTGGATCGTATACTGAACAATTGTTCCAAGACTGGGAATATACTATCACACTTAAATTGGTGCTATTTATTCAAACCGTAATTTCAATTTCAAGATGATTTTCAACACTATACATTCAAGTGGTAAAATATCCTCCTGGACATCTCGGTGTATTCTAACAACAAGCAAATGTCGGAATTAACCTTGATCTGCGTCATCTCTGGATACTATTTAATTCACACCAGTTCACTATCAGTTACGCTTGATCTGACATAGATTGCCTTGAACAGTTTTGTTACTTGCCTAAACATAGGAGCTTTAAAATGCTTGTGGAATTGAACACAGGCTTCTTTATAAAAAAAACAATTTGCGATTAACGGTGTTTATCGATTGACTTGGTACCGGCTTATCGAAGAGTAAACTGAACAGGGTCGATGTTGTGGCAGACGATATCGACATATAACGAAATTGACCAATGGTTTCACGCATTGAACGCTAAAAATAAATTTTACGGAAACCCTCCAACAGATACATTTATTAACATTGCCTAATTTCTGTTTTCTGATCTGAAGATGCATAAAGTTGTTCAGGAATCAGCTGCGACTGAGAATCAGATAGAGGAGATTGTGTAGTTTACTTTAAAAAAGATCATCTCGATGGTCTCTTCTCTGGTAGACGAACGCGTCATCCTTATAGAACCTTAATCAGGACACCCATAGGGTTGTGACAAGAATTTGCTTGATCATAAGGTGTTAGTTGTAACTAATCACTTCTTGATAATTGTTTTTGACGGCACATCTTTTGTTGAAACCAAAAGAAGCTTTTTATTTGAACTTCGTTTGAAGTCGACTGTCATGACTTTCATTTCGCAGGAATTCGAAAAGCTGGTTTTCACAAAATGTATGCTAGCAACCAAGATAAAAGTGCTATTAAAAATCGTTTTCATTTGCACACTGATGGTGCTGCTTCAAAAAACTTCCAAGGACAGTGTTTAGTACGTTGTGCACCTGTGATCTTATCTCACATGGTTAGCCTCGTTGTTTTAATGTCAGATCAATAAAGGACGGTCATCAACTACCGTGGTGACTGCACGAGCCGCTAGAATAATGTATTTTCAATTTTTTTCTTTATTAAGTACATATTCGTTAAGGAGTATTGTTCACTTTTGAGAGTTAAATCGAAATCTCTAGTGACGGGCTATATTAGTTTCACCCAATAAGGTTGTTCAAACGAGTATCTTGACGTCTTTCCCGAAGACTACGATGTACGGATGCATGAGTACCGGGATTATGGACGGAAACTAAATATTGCGGAGTAGGAAACATGATATGTGGCTGTGGCGCTTGTGTTTCTGTAACGGTGTCGTACTGTTTGTTCTGTTGCTTTTTCGGGTGCCTGTCTCTAGCATGTGGAGTGGTATGATTGCGTTGACTTCGGGTTTGTGCTGTACTCGTTGATACTGCTGCTTAAACACCGTCCAACCATGAAAGTAGAGTCTTCCAGCCTTAGCTCGTGGAGTCCTTTTCTAAGTTCAGACAATGGACATCAAACTGTTTACCTTGAGAAGAAAATTCTGATCTGCAAGTGAAGGTTAATTGCATTCGCTGTTCTGTTTCGTTTGTCGCACTAACTTCCCAGATGGATCAGTCAAATGTACTACTTGACTCAGTTACCTATCATCTCCGCTTTCGTCTGCTTCCCGAACTGTTCCACAATTTTTCATCTGTTCTAGTTAATGCTCTAACACCCATCTTTATTTTCTTACTGGAAACCACCGTCTGTCCGTATCACACCTTTCACCAGGCAGCCACTTTCTTAAGAAAGAGTGATCTCCTTGTTCCAGATGACCTATTGGCATTCCTTGTACACAGCTCAACAATGTTTGTCTATGTATGTTTAAAGACAACGGTCAGATTCGTTCGATCAGCCTTTGAATCATAGCATACAAATTTATTTTAAGATGGTTCACATGTATCTTCTGAGTCACTCCCAATGTGATTGCTGCTGTTCGGAAAAATTCGCTGGATGATCAAGCGATGTCGTGATGACGGGTTATTAATGGTTTGACGTTCTTGTTGAGCAAAATTGGTAGATGCCGACTATCTGACTGATGAGTTTGCGAATATCTAAACTGCTTACTGGAAAACTGACCTGGTGAATCTGTATCCGCAAACATGTTGACTCTTCTCTTTCATAAAGTTCCATTAGTTTTTTTCTTCCTTTCACCACACTTTTGTACTTGTTCATTACTCTGCCAATTCGTACGCCACGGCAGCTCAGAACACAGTATCCACGACTACTGCTCAAAAGTGAGGATGATCATTGCGCTCTCCGATGCGGATTCCAAATCTATCTATGAGTGCCTTAGGTTGCAGAAGAGATAATTGCAAAATAAGCACATGATGCGGGAGGTATGTTCTTGACGATGTAAACATTGTATATAGGTGTGTGGTCTAGAGTGATATTCTAACCTTCATCCATAAGCAAACAAAGAAGCCAATATGAGCCTTCACTTATTGCAAACCAACGGAATTAAATTTGTTTCTATCGATTTCAAATGATTGACTCGTCCGTTTGAGTCTTCTTGGTTGTTATTTCCCAATCGTATGCTGGGCTTAACATACCAGTCACGGGTCTGACAAGAAGATCCTAGGCATACGTGACTAATCTATGTGTGGCTGTGAGGTGTTGATAACGCTTTCCACTCTGAGACTGCGCTATAACAGAGTCCAAGCTTTGACAGACTGTTTTATTACTTTGAGTTACGATCCTCGTTTGTTTGTCTAGTTACCATGTGGTACGAAGTTAGGCCATACTTATGGTTTATTCAGGATCGGGATCCAATCAAAACGTCCTACGGATGAAGCATATATTTATGTTGTTCACTCACACAGTGGTCCTCCACTGTGATTGTTGTCCACAGTATGCAGTGCTGATTTCGACCTCGTTCAACTGTGAATTGTTAGGACCCTGATCGTTTGCTTTTGGTTCGATGATCCATCCGAGTCGGGCTCCGCTTGGAACAGTCTGCATCAGCAACCATCACAGTATGTATCCAATTTCCATGTGTTAATGAAGGAAGTCGCAGAATTGACTGCCTTACATTCATTCTCCAAGCACGCGATATTGATTGAGAGGATCATCTGAGAATCTCAGCCGAGAAGCTTATGCGCGTCGGGATGTGGATGCAACGTTCATGGTTCTGTGTGCAACCGCGTGGGTTTCAGGCGCTTCACCAAATTTCATAGTAAACTCATGCTCACCACCGGTCAGCAATGACCGTTTTTCTCAATCACATTAGGTCATTATATCTAGTTGATCGGTTCTTACTTTTACAACCTATAACGCGGTGTCCGAACGAGTTTATCAGCGAGATGCCAACGCCCTGCTTCCATGTTTCAGCTCAAGTTAAGAAACATGGCGAACTGTCTGTCAAACTCAACACCAAGAGTGGTGTGCTTCAGCCCTGTCCATTTTTGTTCATCTTTTGTCGTGGACGAAATAAAAAAGGATTGTTGGCGACACTCAAAATGCTGATGTTCACTTTCTGTCTGATGGAAAGCTGATTGACCATGCATGTACTGGCTGCAGTGATTATGTTGACCATATAACACTTGAATAATATCCAGAGCTGTTCCAAATGGCTTCAAATTCACTTGACAGCGTTGAAGTCGAAAGTACCGCTACGCGACTGCAGTGGTTTTGTCGATTCATTGTCGAATAATTAAGTTACGAGCGTTGCTCATCCGTTAAAATACATAGGTCACTGTTTCCGCGGCTGAGGAGCTAAAGAAAATGGTACAGGTGTTCGTATCTCCGAGACTCTAATACAGGTCATCTCAGAAGGCAGGGATGTGTCTCCAGCTTAATTGTCATGTGTGGAAAGCGGATGTTGCCGTTATCGCGTAACATTACTGTTCCGATGAGGTGACAACCTTTTGGAATGCAGCCTGGTTCTCATGCAATAACTTTCCTCAAACGGTAGTAACTTCGCGTCGTTTCAACGTTGAGCCACGCTGCTACTGTGGGTTTACCTTGTCCTGTTCATGCAATGTTTTTATGTGTACCGTTTCGCTCAACGCTGAAGACTAGTTAAATACTTCGCTCCCATTCTTCAGACGAGTTCGAATTCGTCTATGCGCGTTTTAATGACCACTTGCCTATAAACTAAACACTAGTGGTAACCGATCTTACACTAGTTTGATTTGTTGTTAAACATCGCAACTAAGTCCCGTATTGGACAGATGACCTGGCGTAGACAAATGGAATCGTTCACGAAGGAGTTGGACACTGTAGATCGGGTTCGTCTCCCGGATTGGAGCCCTCGCGACTCAGAGAGTCGGTGGCTTGAAACTTTAGGTAAGATGGCGGCTAACCGAGCTCAGTGGCGTGGGTGTTGTCGTTGTTTGTCCGTGAAGTGAGTGTACTTATTGACGCGGGGTAGTGAGAGCCGTAAGGAAGCTGTCTTGCTGATGACGCCTTACTTTTACTTACAGCTCGGTTGTTTGTTTGCAGGGTGTAGGCGCCTTGATGTTGTATGTTTGAATGTAGACGTAGCTATTTTTAGCGGTTAGGTCCCCTACCCTCTCCCTTTTTTTCTCTTCTTAAACAGGGTTTGTTTCTTCTTCTCCTTCATGTTTGTGTGGCAGTTATGCATCAGTGTGAACCACTGATGTATTGCTGTCTTTGATGATGATGACCGCCCTCCGGTGGACTGTTGCAACTGATATAGTCA
>JTDE01000314.1:45749-105938 GCA_014338405.1 Paragonimus skrjabini miyazakii
ACGTTGCAGCCTATGGGGCTATCAAATCGAGAAAATCAGAACATAAGTCTGAACTGCACTAAGTAATCTTAATTTATCGAAAAAAACAGCACCCATTTTATAGAGGAACTACAGTGTTTATGGTTGCTATTGGGCGACAAGCATTTTTGCCTTTTCGATTGTCTCGTTTGCTGCTTCGAGCAACACGGTTGTTTGGGTCTGACATGCGTCCAAACAACTTGTTTTAATCACTACCTTTTACAGACAAATTCGATGTAGCAGCTGATCGTCGTTTTCCATTGGTTAATGCCGACGGACCGTAATTCCGTTTGCAGCAGCTCGGTCGTGATTTCTAATTGGCTGAACTTTTCTCAATACGGAAGTCGTTCCAGATTAATCTCATTACATCTTACTTTTTGATAAGCTTGTCCACTTCTCGTTCTTGCCCTCCCATGGCTTGTATCACGGCTCTTCATTTCCGGCAAAATCCGCTCTTCTAGGTGCACACGGTTTCTTTTTCTCGCTACCCCGTCCACGTCAACATCGTATGATCTATGCCTTTGACGTTTTGTTCACCACGCCATGTATCCACTGTCTCGGGTCCTCAGGAATACACTGGACCTACACCTTATCTCCTGGTTTAACGGTTTTAAGTTTTCCAAGCTCCGCGATGATAGTCCATTCTCTGTTGCATTCTGCGTTTTTGTAGACTTGAGCATTCGACTCATCTGATAAGTCGTAGCGCAGCATTTCAGATGCCACTGGCAATTTTGTCCTTATCCTTCGTTCAAACATTTGCCGCCACACTATATCCGGTGGCCTCATTCGGCATGTTTCTTCTTTCCAGAGGCGTCGGATACGGATCTTCTTCTGACTCTTGGGCAATCTGTAACAGTTTCTTGGCAGCCTTAACTGCAACTTCGGCTCATTGTAAACTGCACGTACGATATTGCGTAGTCCGTTCACCAAGTCCCTGGTCACGAGGTCGTACCGAGCACAGTGCACCTGGTGTATGGTCTAGCACAAATGCAGAATACGAACACGATTTTTTGGTTAATCAAATTTGTCCTGACGGTGAACTGAGTGACCGTTTCGTGAATTCCGTACCTTAGCCCGTAAGAGGCCGTATCGAAACTGGATAACATGAATGAAGATCACGAGAAAGGTGCGACCTGGATAGAAGAACCTACGACTTGAGAGCGTAGGACAGGTCACTTTCTGAAGACCGCGAACGTCCGGTCTGTGATGCTGCTTTTTCGTTCACACTGCACGCATTATTTACTTGTTCGCCCCTACAACACCGTGCACGCTTGTCAAGACATTAAAATCTCTAATGATCGGGCCAGACGAGCTGTCGTTGATCACGTTCCGCAGGTTTAGACATTGACTGAGGAGCAATCTGTGCGCTGCTGAATTGCGCGAGTCTCGAATGGTTGTAGTTAACCTGGGAATGCCAAATCCACCGGGACTAATTAGAGTGTTGACCCTGCAGATTGTTGTGTTTCAGAAATCCGAGCCACTGCTAAATAAACGTAGATTGAACAGTTTCTATCCTTGAGTGTGTTACGTTGAAAAAGGCTCAAAGTTGACAAATGATTCATCTTTGGAATCGGATGCTGTCTTGTTAGTTAGGTCCTTTGATGGGGTTTCAGAAGTGTGTGAGTGAATATCCAAAACCTGAGAGGTGTATACAGTAACATTTATATCTAAAGGCGGTGATGACAATGAACTGTTAATTACAGGTCGACAGCATTATTATCGGTTGACACAAAGATTATGGAAAACTTGGCAGCCAGTAACGTGAATATCTCATTCGATTTGCACTGTTGTCTGTGAGTCAACACGGATTTCGGAAGGGTTCTCGTGTGTCATCAATTTACTCTCTACTCGGGAAGATGGGACAGAGGTGGCTGATAAACATATGATTTTTCTAAACTTCTTTAAGGCATTGGACCGAGCAAACCATTTGGCACTGTGCGTGAGGTTTCTTAATTATCTTGTGGAAAATCATCTAATCTAATGACTCACCGACTATCTCCAAGATCACCGCTCTGGTGTCAAAAAATGTACGTTCATCGATGTACCACATGGCTCCGTACTAGGACTTCTGTTCCTTAATCTCGTGCTTGAAGTCCAATATCCTGCCAATTCTCAATAATTATGTGTTATCTGACGCTAAATTGATAATGTTGCTGAAATTGAGAAGCTACAGAGTGTTTTAAACATATTACACCGCTAGACCACAGACATAACAGCTCTCTTTTAACACTGTTGTAAATTGATGCACCTCCGTCATTCGGGTTGTATAGACTACTTTTTGGGATTTGAAAAACAAGATACTACCATACACGAGTGCAACTTGGACACGGTTATCTCAAATAAACTCACTCCGTCTCCTAGCAACAATTCAACGGCCAACGGAATCAGCTCGTTACTTTGGTTGCGTACCAGACTGTTTGGACAGTTTCCTTCGGACTGTTTTACTATCAATAGCAACTCAATAGCGCACCCCCACCTTGAGCTAAATATCCATAAAACTACAAAAAGAGTTATGACGTTATGTTCATTGCCTCACTCAGTTTGCACAAGCTGAGGCAGTTCTTAATACGCTACCGGCCTATCAGAGGAGACTTGATTTTAGTATACTGGATCTTCCGTTAACCGTAACGTCAGTTAAGAGAAATACTTGTATCTAGCGAAAGTTACTACTCGCTGAGGCGATGTCAAATGAGGCGTTCCATCTGTAGGGAACACAGCGTCCGGGCGTGTCCAATCTGGAACAACCTACCAGAGTCTGTTGTAACTGCGTCATCGATTGTTGAGTTCAAGCACAGTATTGATGCACATATTGGGTACACCAAAACCGACTATTCAAAAACCATAATTGTTGAAAGGAAGATGCTCTCTCAACCTCTCTCTGGTCATGCTATTTAAATGTTGTGTACTGTATGTTGGAGTTCAATCGCTGTGTGTTTGAAAGGCAATGATTGGGTTTCTGTTCCGCTTAATATCCTCTGATTTTCTCTTTCGGAGTCTTTCTGTTACTGATCCTCCGAAATTGAAGCAATCTTCATACTTACATTTTCTTTCTAAACCATCCAATACAGGTTCAGATGTACATGAGCATTCTGAGGTTTCCCTGATCTGTATATTTCCTATCGATCCTGATCTAGTGAAGTAGGAAGTTGTAGTCGGTGGTTACCGAGGTGGTCAGAACACTTAAATAGATCACCGTATCAGAAGCACTCGATTAATGGATTGTGCTCGTGATGAAGTGAGTGGATTTCTCAGTGACAGTCACCGTGTTGTGCTTATTGTCATCACGACTGGTTGACCTTCCTCTTCCGGGTGTCTTAGCAGTGCGGCATGATGAGGCTGTAAAATTATCTTGGAGCTGTGTCGGATTCTACATCACGAGGATGAGATCATCACCGTAGGCGAATCCGCTGACCACAATATTCTGGAACTGGTATCAAGCTCCGGCCCTGAAAGATCTGACACTTCATCCATTGCCACAATAAATAACAAAGATGATAGCAGATCATCTTGGCATGTGTTCATTTGTAACTGTAGGACAAAACATCTGGACGTGACTGGTGCGTTTATGTGGAAAATATCAATGTACTGTGATGGAAGCGGCAGTAGGTCTCATATCGTTGGTAGAGGTAAAACTGTATACTCTAGGGGCAAACTGAAAGCGTGCTCGGTACAGATAGAGAGAACAACCGTCTGTCTGTAGAAGGAGGTTAAAATATCTTGTCTAGTCAACTCTTCATAGTTTGGTAGTAAGCTGTATAAACCTGAAGCTGAGTTTTCCGCGCGTTCTTCTCAGTGCGAGATTCTTTTTCTTCGCTAGTCAGATCGGCCCAGAACCAATACAGAGCTGAATCGTGCCGGTTGCGTATTCATTTGTTTGAGAGAAGATAATACCCCAGAACAAAACTTGTTAGATTTGTCCAGGAGATCGCGGAATGCCTTGCTAGCTTTTTCTCAATTAACCGTTAAACAACTGCGAAGACTGCATCTTCTTTTTATTGACAACTTTGCAGTTTACCTTCTTTATTTGTCTCTAGGTGATTGATTGATTGATGCCACAAGTGCATGTTTCTTAATGACTACTTGTCACGTGTACTGAAGTGACTGAGTAGCATGCAAGTTCAGTAGTGACTTTAAATGTGCTGTGGGAAATAAGGCGGTCGGGAGATCATGGGCAACTGGTAGTGTTTTACTGTAGTCTTTGGAAACCTCGCTGTTTGTTCCGAGCAGAGTCGCCACAGTTTGGACCAAACCGGCTAACCGTCCGAAGTGTTCGCTACTTTTGACTAACTCCCAGTCATTTTAGTCACAGCCCATAGTACCACTGGTAGCGTGAACGAAATACAGAACTAGCGACTTGGGAAGTGAAAGTGAAGCCGGCAGTGGAGCTCACATCGAGCGGAACACGCCGGCGATTGTTCGTCGGCAAGTCTTAGGAAACTTGCTGACTCCGGCTAAAACCAGCTGGATCCTGCGATTTTCATATATCTGAGTTCATGTGATCCATAGTTTGTCACAATTGCTTTCGTTTGGATTCACACGCCTTTTGTGTTTGCCGGGATTGAGTTTTAAAGCAATTATGTCCCCGGATTAACTTAGAACGCGCAAGTAGGATTACGTAAGATGTACTCTGCAGAGACGTGTCGACCGATCTCATCGGTTGCAATACACGGACTGATTAACAAGCATGCATTATTTCAAACAAGCGTAAAATTGGAGTAAGTCATCATTTGCACTAAGAACAGCGCACAAAACTTAATGCTTTTGAATGAGCCGTTATACATTAATAAAAATAGGTTAAAATCTCATACTGGCCGAATGAGGAACTACCAATGGAGACAGTATCGATCTAACTGTGGCAGGCGGCGATAGATGGAAACTTAAGTTTATTTCTGCGTGCTTCACTATTCGATCGCACAACAGAGTTTTAGGTTTATTATTTTCTCGTAACATATCCCCAGTGGACCTGGGACCCGCTGACACCTCAAGAACTCAACTCTTTATCGATTAAAGGAACTAATACGGTCAGCTGTTCAACCGACTACGAGGAGTGAGTGTTAGGTTCTCTGAGCATCCTTGATCACTGACCGTGTTGTTTTCGAGCAAAGCCGCTGGCACTGCAAATCACTTTGCTGCTTCCTTGACCGAATCAGTTTGTGCGAATTTGTTGCAGTCGCGTTTCCATTGTGGCAGAGGACCACGGCAAATTTGTCTGGTCATTTGTTTACGTGTATTCGTCCTACTAGCTGTCGGCAATCGACCACAATGAATCAATGAGCTTCTGATCGATTGGATTGTCAGACTGATCACATTGTTTCGGTCTCGTATTTGGCAGCATAAACCACTGTACGCTGTCATACTTCGTGCTCTGATTCCGCACGGTTAATGGGGCTAGTCAAACTTGCACTAAATTAGACCGATCAGCAACATGCCGCAGTCAATGTCCTACATGCACTTGCAACATTTCCAGCTTTTTGTTGGTCTTATATCATGCATTTTTATCTCCTTGACATATTTTTCTTCTAGAATATTTGACGTCACTGTTGCAGTGAGTGGTGGCCTGGACCACAAAACCTGAAGAGGCTCATGTCACAATGAGTCTGGACCTTGATGCGGTGTGACGGCTTGAGCGTATCCATGACTTATTATGCCAAACTGGACGATGTGGACACCACATCGACAGAGTCACTCACGCCAGGCAGGCCAAACCACAATCCCCTGGTCCTCCAGGTTGGGGGTTGGAAGAAGGCTGGCATCCTTTTCCGAAAAATGTACCAGTTCTGGTACACTGCCACCCATCCGCTGCCTTGTGGTAGGGACTTTTGAGCCAAGGGCTTTGGTTGAGAACCCTAATCGTTCTCCTGTCTTAGTCTGGGCTTCTCGGCAGTATCTCAGCCTACCGCGAATAATCACAACACAATTAATTCCATACTGCATCGGCCGTCTCTCAGTATGAACCGGATCGCCCCACCTGCTGCATACAGCAGGGTGGATAGTCGGAAACATGCTACTGCTGACCCCTCCCCCACTGTTACATCAAATTTAACTCTCAGGCTCCTCCCGACCCCCATTTCTGATAATTATTCTACAGGTCCCACAACACAGGTAGCTAACCGTGGTAACGCTGAGTCGGTAAGTTCCGTTTCTTGTCATTCAGCTTCAGGTCTCCCTCGTTCCTTGCTTAGACCTAGAATGCGAATTAATATTGGTGCCTTCAACGTTCGAACGCCAAAACATACAGGTGAACACGCCGCTCTTGCACGAACGTTAGACTCGTTGTATGTCTATGTCTGCTGTATCTCAGAGACTAGAATCCAAGACAGTAGTCAACGTATGGAACTAACAGCACTCGCATTGTCTACCTCATAATGGTTATACACTTCGGGTGTCTCCACAGCCGCCGTTACAGGTCAGACTGGCGTAAGTATAGTCCTAAGCACGATGGATGTATTCGCGTTAGTAGATTGGATTCCTGTTAGCAGTAGACTGTGTGCCGTCCGCTTTGCAGGTTCTATTAAGGCCAGCTGTAGACGTAGGACTTTCAGAAATTTATTCATTGTGACTACTTACGGTCTTACTGACTGTAGTGACGTTGGCATCAAGGACGCATTTTACTCGGATCTGGCCGCTCTCTGATATAGTCGTTCTGGCCGGAGATATGAATGCCCAGGCGGGTCGCCTTGGTGAAGCGGAGTCTCGCTTGGATAGCAGGAGATAGTGTCACACCGATCAGATAATGGCGGGCGATTGTCGCAGCTGTGCGCTGAGCATAAGCTATTTTTATCGAGCACTAGTTTTAGACATCGTGCACTTCAATGCTATACTTGTCGCTTGCCTTCTTCGAATCAGGCCTGGTCTCATACAGACCACATAGCCGTTAGTTATAGGTGGCGGGGTTCCATTCAAGACTGTCATTCTTACTGGAGCACATGATTTGATTCGGACCATGCGTTGGTACGTTGTCGTTTTGTTCCTACTTCTATTGGGCAACGACCCAACCGTCAGCAACGGTTAGCTTTTGAGAAACTGGGTTTACCATCGATAAAACATAAATACCAAACCAGCTTAGAAAGCTGCCTTAGTAGTTCTCACTCCGAAGATCCTAATAGCCGCTGGACTGCAATTTCACAGGCCATTCAGAAAACACGTGCTGTAGCATGCGGCACAGAGGTACATGGGTTGAACAGACATCAAATATCGTAGAAATCCGGTTAGGGCGTCCTTTTTTTCCCCGCTCAGAACCGCCTCCGTGCTCGAGAAAGAAGGCAATTGATTCAGTCCTAATTAGCGGAACTGTTCAGAGCGGTTGAGAGGTGCCGTCTGCTAGTTTTTTACACGCCCGACTTTTTGTTCCGCTATGTTCATTAATGACCCTAACTACTTTTTTCGCTAACTGTTCTATTTGATGTTTCGGAAATTATTTTTCAGTCACTGCGTTCCATAGAAATACCTTATATTTTTCGCCTTTGTCGCAGACGTGTTGGGGTGGAACAAAGCTGTTTTTGTATGCGTCTTTTGGGTTGTCTTGGAAGCAAATCACGGGATAGTCGCTGTATTTTCGGGACCGAGATTCCCGTGCTAATTACCACTGGGACGATAATCCGATTTTTATCAAGTGCACCACTATATCGAGAACGAACCAGCATATTGTTTCGAGGGTTTACAAGAAATCCCTGGAGTTGTTTGACGCTAGACGGAACATTCTTTCTGACAGTTCGCATAACGAGTCTAGGAGAGATATCCGTAGGAAGCTGAAACGTAGCCTAAATGATTACCGTGAGGCTCGATTAGTAGAGAAAGTTCAGGAAATGGAGACCACTTTTGCTTCAGGGAACATCGGCAGATTTTCCAAACTTATCCGTGCCACTGGTTCCAGGCGGCCGTCTTTCAATGAAGCTATCGACGTGGCAGACGGCACATTCATCTATATTAAGTCCAGAAGGTTGGAGCGATGGGCGGAACACTGTGAGGGTCAGTTTAGCTGGCCTCTTGCTTCTACTGTGTTGCCGTCACAAACTTGTGACCTGGCACCCTGGTCGGTAGATTTTGAGCCACCCACTGAGATTGAGGTTCGCAATTGCATCTCGGCTCTCAAACGTAATAGGGCTGCTGGTCCAGAAGATCTCATGCCAGCACTTTTAAACGAAGGTGGGAAGACGTTATTAAAGGTTTTCACGCAACTGTTTCTACTTGTATGGACGACGGAGACCATCCCTCCGTGATGGGATAACTGGATAACAATTCCCATATTCAAGAAAAGAGCCCGGGGCTCTTGCGAAAACCACAGGAGGATTAGTTTGACTGGGAATGAAATAGAGGCGCGTATTTCTGAGACTAGGGCGGTGTTTGCCAATCTGAAGCACCTATGGCGTCAAAGAGGTACCTCTCTGAGGCTTAAGGGTCACGTATATTAGGCGACAGTGAGAGCTATATTATTTTGAGGCAGCGAAATCTGGTCATTCAGGGTAGAACACGTAAACCATCTCATGATATTTGACTACCAATGTCTGTGTTCTATCGCTATAGCACCAGCGAGCAAGCAACGAGAAGGTTAGAAGACCAGTATTTGATAGTGATTGCCAAACGAGTTTTTTTGTTCAATCCTTACATTTGCATAGACTTAAGTGGTTTGGTTATGTACTAAGGATGCCAGCTAGTCGTCTGTTACACCGTGCACTCTGCCGACGCTGTGACCGAGTGATGTAAGGTGCGAGGTGGACGGATGATGACCTGGCGTGGAGAAATGAAGTCATTCACTAATGGTTTGTCCATTACAGGTCAGGTTCGTATCCCGCGCTTAGGCCCTCGCAACTCACAGAGTCGGCGGCTAAAGACAATATGTGAAATGGCAGCTAATCGAGCTCAGTGGCGTGTTATCTTTGTTTGTCCAAGTTGTCTGTGAAGTGAGTGCATTTAATGACACGTGGCAATGAAAGCCGTAAAGAAACTGTCTTGTTGATAATGCCTTGCTTACACCTACAACTCGGTTGTTTGTTTGCAAGGTGTAGGCACCTTGATGTTGAATGTTTGAATATAGATGTAGCTATTTTTCTCAGTAGTTAGGTCTTTTCCTTTTCTTTTTTCTTCTCTCTTTCTAAACAATTTTGTTTTTTTCCATTGATTTGTGATAGTCAAGCCTAAGTGTGAGCCACTGATTTATTGCTGTCTATGAGGTTGATGGTGTTGGTACGATAAATTGGCCTGAACACTTTTAAATTGACCCCATGACTGTAACCCCAAATGGGAACAAACATCGGTCTAGATGTACCCTCTTGTTTGATATTTGACCGATTCAAATGCTGGTTACATATTCCCGCTGATAAATTCCACCTTATGTCATTAATATTTCCTACTCCATTGGAACAAGAAGTTGATTGAATGTAAAGTATTATGGTAATGTTGGGTACCTGGTGTTCCAACCGAAGGAGTTCGATGTACTTAGTTGTGTAAATTGAAAAGTCGTCCTTGGTACTGCACCTAGCGATACACTTATGACTTCTTTTTTGTTTGGATGATTTGTGTTGCGCATTTTTACTTGACAGAATGTACATGATGTCACAGTCAGACCCGTTGCCAGATGCATACTTTATCTGGATACACATTGACACGAGACGTTTGTGGTGTATTTTTCAAGAAGATTCAGCGTCACACATACCTAAACTGGTGGTGTAAAATGTTGCACGTCAATGTTTACAGAGGCCATCAGAAATCGTATTGTGACTCTCTGAATATTTTGTTTTCTGAACGCTTAATTAGCAATTGCCTACAACTGTTGAGACAAATGGTGAGGCACTACAGTTACTATGTCGATAATCCAAAACGAATTGTAGATTTACACAGTAGTAATGATCATCTAACTGGGACCTGATCACCATTTTCTTGCACACGTTTCTTCTGGTTTAATCCGAGAAACCGAGAGTGATTGTTTTCAGAACGAACTAACAATTGAATGTTCACACAAATGTCCACCAAATATCATGCTAAGGAGATGGGAAAAACAATTCGTTTTACAATGCTGATTGATCCCATGTAATCCATATCCCTGTATAGAGAGAGTGCCCTACAAACAACTGTGCAAAAATACCATTCTTACGTTAAAATCTGTTATTAACATCTTATCCATTCTACTGTTATGGCTAAGGTTGTAGAGGTAGATTGCATGGATCTGAATGGCAAATGGGAAGTAGGGCAAATAGTTTGAGAATGTTTCTTGGCCCTAGAGTTTCGGTAGTTTTGTTTACGTTTATCTGATGATAGACATGTCATCGTATAAAAAATATGTTCACTTTTTTTGGTGCGATTGCGTACTTGGGGCAAAGGCGTGGACTCTGTTGGAGTTTAAAACGTTGAATCAACGGCTGTTCGTCGGAAATCTTACGCGTTCCACGGTTTGATGGCTTTGGGTTGTAGTTGAAAACAAACCGACCGATTTGGATCTTTCCATCGCTGCCACAATCGTCGCAGTTGTTGGTTCTACTACGCTTGCACTGCCTTCTGGCGTACGGCTGTTGGCACCGATCGAATTTGGCGCCTCAAGTGCGGATCGGATGATATAAGCTAAAATTAAACCCAGTATGGTTAGCACCGCCGCCATGGTGATGAATCTGGCTAGTTTGTGATTTTCAATCAGGTGTGAATAGTCTTCTTCTTCGTCCACTTGTGTGCAACAAGTGCAGCAGAGCAAGTCGACAAAAAGCGATCGATCAGCGCTCAGTTCTCCTGCGAGACAATCGTGTGTGTTTGCTGAACGCAGAGGACTAGTGTTCAGTACGTTCACTTCACTTTCTCTGTTGACCGAGGTGATTGTTCGACCTCGCTCCAAGCGATGTCCAACGTCACCATTCGCGTAATTCAGGTCTGAGCTATCAACTTTGCCCAGTTGAATCACAGTGGAATGACCTCGTTTGGCTCTGAGCAGCTTCGACCCAGGTAATTCGGCCAGACTGCCAACTATCGGGGGAATGGAAGTAGTGGAGGAATTTTTAGTTTGGCGGTTACCCGATTCCATGGAACCACTGGAACGTGGGGATCCGAGTTGAAGAGAAGTTGTCCGTTCGGGTTGCGTGTGGGTAAATCCCAGGTTGCTGCTCAAATTACTGAAAATCAGAGCCAACGACTTTCTGGGTTGTCTTAACATAGATGGGTGGACTTTTTGGGAAACAGAATCATTACGGCGAAAGCATTCCTGTTGAATTTGAAAGCGTTGTTTGTCACTGGTAATGTTAGAAACGGATTGAGCTACTTCCTTCCGGGCACCAGGTTTTCCTGGTTTTAATGGACTATTTCTTACAGAAGTGTTGCTTACAGTAGTGTTGCTTGTTAATGTTGGCTGCACTTCAAGCTGTTCAGTTCTTTCCTCAAACATGTCCGGTTGTTTTCCTTTGATTGGCTCATTCGTTTTGTTCACCTGTTACGTTAGTTTATGAGAGAGAAAAATAGACGGTTGTAACTATACTTCAACATCAAATAACATTCCTTTTCAGTTACATCTCTTCTACAGAAGAAGCTGTAACTGCGACAACAATTAGAACATTGAGTAATAAGTTATTTTTTCAATCATTTTACAAATCAAGTTGTTAGTCTGAATAAGATAAAATAGGGA
Source organism: Paragonimus skrjabini miyazakii (assembly GCA_014338405.1). Classification (NCBI taxonomy): domain Eukaryota; kingdom Metazoa; phylum Platyhelminthes; class Trematoda; order Plagiorchiida; family Troglotrematidae; genus Paragonimus; species Paragonimus skrjabini miyazakii. The sequence continues at coordinate 57,367 of JTDE01000314.1, forward strand.
TTTCAATGTTTTTTTCATTCGGCGGGCGTGTCGTTGATTTGGTGCGAAAATAGTACAATGAATATATTTATTTTCGATTAAATTAGAATTTGTCTTAGTAAATCCTCCTAGACAAAATTATAGTTTGGCCCTTGGACTATCTAATGTTAATATGAATTTACCGAGTGCGATTGATTACACATCAATAGCGGTATTAGTTGTGAACATACTTTCCATTTCATGATAAGCTAAAGTGCCTTATACACTCTATCCTAGTCAAGTGATATAACTACTGTAGTGAGGATGAGCGATCGTAATATGCTAATCGCACGACTGCTATTCAGTAGTGGGACCAGAACATGCATTTTGACATCGAAGTGGTCGCAGGAGAAATACAGAAAGAAACATCGGAGTGCGGCATCGCACAACATGGTCCTTGCTACGTAAAGGAATTGAGCATTGACGTCTGTAGCAACCTAGACGGTCTGGGCCGAGTATCGTAATGCAAATGAGTGTTTCTGTTTGTTGTCCTGCTGAAACACTTAACCCATATGTTGATTTCTTGAATAAATAACCCTTGTACCATCCGTGTTATTGACTCACAACAATACGAGACCATAGATTTGGTCTGCAAGCTAGAGGTCATTTGTGCTCGGTATTTTGGATATTAAGGTGAACACAATTACAGGTACTAGTTTTCCGTCATAGTTTTCAATCAACTTTCATTGATTTTTATCGGTAGTCTCTGTTTCTATTCACTTCTTATAATGTTCAGATTCTGATGAACACTCTTGATGTTCACACACAAACAAACTGCATTCAAGTTCAGTTCGTCAGATGACTGACGATAGTGGGCACACTGAACATAAATTGTACGTACTCTGTATAGGATAAGGTCAACCATGTCAAGACGCTTTCTCGCCTACCAAAATTATCATGTATGTTTGGACCTGAAAGATGGTGGCTGAAGTTGATTAGATCTTGGTGCAACTTGAGAGACCAGGATGTAGGTAAGTATAAAAATAATTGGCTGAATCTTGTGTTCTTAAGTAGATATTGCTGAATTCTTCAGTTAACATTGTAGAAGTTATCCCAACAATGGCGAAATGGTATAACGGATTGTTGTGGTCTATGTTCGATGGTTACCGATTTAACTGCAGTAAGCGTGATTTAAAACCGGCGACAACAAGCTTAGCTACGGTAAATTGTGGATAAATGACCATTAAAGTCTAAACGGAAACGGAAGGTTTGTACACTTTCCCATTGAGCACGATCCACTATGTATTGACGTCACAGACTACAAGATTGAATGGAAAGGAGAAAGGTCAGACCTGTTGCCCTTGGCTACCAAGCTAACTAGGAGGAGAATGATTGAGTGGTTATTTTGGGAAGTAACATATACTGCATACAGAATCGGATATCAGAAACCGTACACCTATAAGGACCAAAGTACTCGGTATTTATCACTCATTCAAAGAGAGTTGACTGTAGACACCATCAGACAAATAACAACCATTCAGCAAATTCATAAGGCCGCCTGGAGACCTTTCCAGTAGTTATTACAGACTCCCTACCGCTGAATGTATTCCTATTTCACTCAGTGTTCTGCATCAGGGAGAAAATGCGAAAACTTTCTAAAGTTGAAAAACGGACGCACTGTTTTATGTATGGCAACTACTATGGAGAATTTTATAACGTTATTGTTGAAAATAATCGGACTTCACCGGGTTCCATTTTAAAGGTGAAATAAAATCAAACCAATTCAATCGTTGGATCTTCTGATTACTCAGATATATCCTTATTGATCATAATCAGAGAGCTAATCTGTTATGCTATTACGACCTTAACTAAACATTCTGCATTGTTAACATATGAGTTTGTTCTGCTAACGCCGAATTGTATATCAACAGTTGCCTGATAAAGGAAATTGGAAAGATTCACTCTAAGAGTGAGAAAAGAAATCGGACACCAGCACAAACGTCACACGTTTTGTGAATATGAAAATTGCCTACCAGGAAGACTTCCTCATGTTGGAACATGGCAGACGCTCGATTCTGTCATCGTGGCCATCGGAGGCAGCAATTCTGATGACAATATTATATCCGTAATGGTGTACGTTCTTACATACATTACGCCATTTTGGATCGCGCTACCGCGTTTTGCTGTCAACTAAGTTTGTATAAAATGGAAGACGATCCAGTACAATATTGTAAGGCTATTCGCGCGCAGTTAGCGCCGAGATAAGATGAATGCGTCATGGCTTCAGTGGTTGGTTTTGGACATACGTATACAGTCGTAAAGAGAACATTCCGACCACGTTCATTCTGTTTGTGCATCTTCTACCAATATTTTTCCTCTGTTATCTCAGGTATCTTGAAAAGGTTGAAAACAAGACGAAGTGATCACTACATTCATAATAAAATCTGCTAGTGAAAGTTATTTATTACGCCTTGTTGTATTCATATTCGGGTGCTAACAACAGTAAGCCTTACAGGCTGTAACAACGGTAGAGAGAACATGTGACTTAGTAGAATTACAAACCGTTGTCCTATTTATAAGCGTTAGTATCATTAAGTGAGTGGACGAATGAGGCGTTGGTCGTTGAAGGCGCGACCAATCAGAACGCAGCTTGAGCGTGGGACATACAGGCGGCGTTGACGGGTGCCTCATATCTTACTGCATATGACAGTCAACTCCGATACCTTTCCTGTCTTGAGTTTAATCACACAGTGAACGAGGTCAATATTTGCGTTCATGACATAAGCAGAGTGGTGTTCAGGCTTTCAAATTCGTTTACATCCCCATTACCTTCGCACGAACAATCAATAATTTATTCGGTTCAGTATTGAGGTTAACACAAGATCCAGGACCGAACGTGGACGCCTTAATAAAATGATCGTAGTCACTTTCATTTCATCTGTATCATCATCACAAATGAAAGTCTTAAACAACAGTACCAGTAAAAGGTTGGTATTGTTTCTTGTCAGATAGGACGACCTTCAAAAATGATGATATGTAGCAATGTTTTTGTTATAGAGGAAAATCTTCAGTCACCACTTCTGTTCTTATTTAGTTTATTTCACATTTTGCCGCCGCAATATGAGGTCAGCAACGCGGTGGCTGCCGGCTGCCTCAACAGGAGGTGGGTCGGAGTTCATAGGCGATTGTGGTAAGGAGTTGCACGATTGAAGCAACCCAAAAGGAGTAAAATTTCAATCTGGAGCATAGTTTCTGAAAAAGGAAACTGGAAATTTTTATCCGAATGCGAAATCATTAGTCAAGTGTGAATGACGTCCACGTTACATCAACCGAGTACTCCACTACTTATCAGTAATCTAATACCCGTTCAGCATGTATAATGACTTCTGTTAGGTTAACCTGATGAAAAGCTTTATCCATGGAACCTTCGACTGAAGTTAACAGAGCGGTTATTGCGTCTCCTCTGAAGTTGATCAAATAGCCTGAGCATTGTTCACAAGCTAATGTACCTGAACGTTAGCGTGTTATAATTGGGTCTTGCCTAAGGTAGTATAAGTGTACCACTGGTCACCTACTATTGGAACCTCGAGTACGACAGGATATTGCACAGCTGACGTACTCTAAAAAAGAACGAACCTCAATCCTGACACTTTCTTTCCAATAGGGAAGAATGAACAGTTCATTCGAATGCGAATTTAGTGGACATATGAGAATAGTGTTTATATCTATATTAACTCCATTACCCGGTAACTGACTAAAAACTTGTTGCGATACGTCTGAGGTACAGGTTTGTCTGTTATCTCCATTGCTTCCTCTCTCGTTAGCAATGTGTTGAAGACAAAAGTACAGACTCTGTACTGGTTGACGTTTATACAAAGTGAGCAACATTCCCAAGTGATCGCATCTGTTGCAGTCCCGCAAACTTTCAAGCCAGCTCCTTTCAAAACGGCAACAGCAACTTGTTTTTCGTTTCAGACTGGCTCACAATGACTAGGCTACGGTTACTTTGCTTCTGTGTATTATCAAGACACTTCGTCCTATATATTTGCCTGTATTTTCCCGTGAATGCTTGTGAACTGTGGTTTATTCCCACTTACCTGTATATTTAAATATATACTTTTCATGAGGACGGCTATGTCCAACACTAGCGTCATTCGTTGTGCCCAGTATGAGTACTCGAATGGTACACTCGGTAATCACGTGCAATTAGTTTAAACTCCTAGATTCATTCATAGCCGTAGAGAGCAAACAAACACAGTTCATCACAGATAGGGTGAAGATAAGTTGATTGCAGAGCCAAATAATAGTGTGGCACCCGACATCCAACAACATGGTTGAACGTGATAAAACGACCAATCGGGAGACGGCAAAGCACTAAAGGGCAAAACCGCCAATACGTCATTGGGAAGCGGGTACTGTTCGCTAGTCAGAACGGCGCAGTTAATTCTAACGATCTGAAAAATGAGCATGGCTCTAAAAGCCGGCTATTATGCGTTAATTTGCTCATGTTCATCAGCACACCTCTGTCAGAAGCAATTCAGCCAAAATGCAGTAGATTAATTTCGTGTGTTTACTTCTTACTCATGAATTGTGCTACTCATAAATAAACAGTAGCATGATGTTAACTTTTGCAACCCTATTAACCAACCAGGCCATCCGAACAGTCCAATTTGGTGGGAAAAAAGAATGAATGGCAGAATATTCGATAATTTTCGACTGTTCCAGTCTAACTTTTGGCTAGGCCTACCACTCCAAACGCTTCTGAACACACGTTTACAAACGCGACTGACGTATGTTCGCAGCCGTCACACATAGCTTTGACCTGGCTGGGAAACGTTAGAATCGGGGTTATCCGTCGGTGTCAAAAGGTATCTTGAGTGGGTGCTGTGGCTGTTTAAATGGCGCGCACAAAATAGTGCGACTGAACATTATGGTTTGGCCAATGAAGCAGTGGTCAGTGTGCTCATGTTAGAAACACGAAGTTCGTATTTAACTATCTATCCGAATAAAAATATGCATTGCTAATGAGCTCCATTGAAACTGAAACCGTATTCTGGTACTTACTTTTTGTACGTGTTAATCAAAAGCCTAATGTAACTTCAAAGATTACAGTAAACTGCGGGAAGCGCTAAACTTTTGACAAACAAATACCTCATGAGTTCGTTTTCATTTACCTTCATGTTTCAAAACCCTGCGATAATTTTTAATAAATCAACATATTCTCGTGAGCCTTCACAGTCGAATTTTCAACTGAGTGAACTAGTTGATGAAACGTTAACTCAGTTTCTTGTGAATGTTTACCAATTTGCACAAGGTGATATGTCTTTAGTTACAGGTACGACGTCTGAGGGCTGAGCGTATATTTGCTGTGATCGCTTTAGTTTACACTTTGGTGCCTAAACAATATTCATCTCGAATGTAAATCACTCGACCGTATGACAACAAACAAACGAAAGTGTACGGTTTGCCTCACGATTATAAGGCAACCTGTTTTGACTATACTTTAGACAGTATTACACAAATTAATCTGTTTTTACATTAGAACAAAGTTATACTACTAAGTCGTTTTATATAGTGTCAGATAAGCACGGATAAAAAGTGGTTGCCCTACTATTATCGAGCCACCTAGTGTGACAGCGCCTGTTAATGTCTGAACTGGGATTGCGATATAAGCTAAATGTCGGCTTGCTTCCACGCTGACTTAAGCATCAACGTAGACTAATACAGTGGTATTGTCGCGATGGATGAGACTCATAAATCGATGGATTTTGAGTACGGTAACTTTACGGTGTTGCTGCTAATGAAAAATAGCAGTTTAGAAATCAGAAGAAACTTGAGCAGAACGATGACTGTGGCAACTGAATACCACTAGTACACACTAGTGTAGTAGAAAAAAGCGAACTAGAAGGAGAGGAAATCATGTACTTCTAGTAAAAACTGTAGTACCAGTTAAGGCATACATGAGAAGCATTACATACGCATTAGTGAACAGGAATTGCCGTTAAAGTTTTCAAAAACTACGGTTCGCACAGTAGCCTATTAGAGGTTCCCATGAATGCCCCTGTTCAGAAAGTATCGCAAGAAACAACGAATAAGTTGGTTTAATGGTTACACCATTTGAACTCATCATGTGCAAAAAGTGGATTCCTTCGCTGAAAATAAGCCTAAGTTAGATGGTCCGGACTGTTAACGTGGCTCGTTTGAGGAGTCTGTTACTGTATGCAGTGGACCATCCTGTGGAGGTATTAGTTTGTGCTTTGAGCAAGATGTTGAAACCGATGTCTGCCCGGGTGGGTCGGAATGATCAAGTATATGTTCGAACACTTTCTACCCTCCTTCTACTGTTTGTGAGCCAAAAAAGCGGCGAATATGATTAATGGATTTTATCAAGTTTCGACAGTGCACACTAATGAGCTGTAGTTTTTCGCAGTGGGTTGTTTGTAGTTGTGCGATAATCCTTTCAAGAAAATCATACGACTATATACATAGCTCGCTAACTTCTCCAACAGACCTTCCATTGTATGCCTAATAAAAGATAGTTTAATTAAAAAACTTAGCTCATCCCACGCCTGACTGCATCACCTACCAAATCACTCAGTTTGCCCGTGTCGAAAAATTTCCGTATAATGCTTGGACCAACCGTTGACAACCCATGACTCTGGATCATCTTGATCTTGTAGGATCATCAAATAGATTCACTTACTGTATAACAACTGGTACATAGTCAAAACGACTAGAAGTTTCCCCTATGCAAATAATCCCAGTAACGACCATCCTCTCTCTTGTCTGAAGTTTACTACTCTCGGACTAACAATACACTTTGATGTAGTGAAATCGAAGGTCCTTCCAGCTAATCGCTGTAAACTGATGGTATTGAGATTTGACAGACATGATGAGACGCACTCCCAAAACAATCTCCACCCCGAAAATCAGGCATTTTACGGAACAAGCATTACACCAGAAGAATTTAGCAGTTCAGTACTACTGTTAGTCACGATCATAATCTTATCCACCGGTTTACATTCGGACCTTTCATTTAGAAATCCCATGTCGGCAAATTGAGATCGCCGGTACTGAGATTGATGATTACCAACAACTCAAGTCTTCACTATCCAGGCGTAAACTAGTGTACGTTCTCAGGCTTCATATCCCGATTCTGCAAGTCCGATGAAGGCGTAGTGCCCACTGGATTAAATTCACTTGGAATGCACATTTTTGTGAGTGGACTCAGAGTACAAAACCCAGGCTTACTTATGCATGTAAAATATTTTGGGCACCAGTCTTTTGATCTCCCATTTGATATGAGTGAATCGGCTTTTAAACCCAGTCACCTATGAGTGATGTTCAACTTGCCAGGTTGTCCAGAGGTGAGACTGCGGCTGACCGGCAATTTCAATGAAGAATTCCGCGTTCAAGATTTTTCAGTTCCGTAGAGTGTTCGGTGAGATTGGTCATTACATACTAGGTACCGTGCTCGATACTCACGATTTTCGCATTTAGATGAACTCTTCTATTAGGGCTACTTGTTCACCTATGGACGCTTTGACGCGGTCTGACTGCATAGCCTCGCACGCCTAATAGTACACAGCTCCTTTAATTGCCCATGTCACAAGGCGCAAGGATCTAAATTAATACCGACCCAGATAACAGACACCCAATGTATGAAGCAGCCACAATGACCTCTAAAACTCTGGGCTGGAAGACGTAAATCGGCATGTTCGCATGCTCGAACTGATCAGTGGATCAGCTGTTATGGAAGAAAGTGCCACTGCTCTGTCCACAATCCGGGGTACTATGTGCAACCCGGCCCGATTAGGGATATATTCACGTGATGACTCGAGATCTATTACCTATCGAGAAGCCCTGTCCTCTAACTCGACCTTTTTCTGGCAGACGCAACCCAGATCGTTTGACCAAGAACAGATCACATGAGTGAGCATTTCTTTGCGCTTTATCCAGCGCGATGAGAAAAACTGGGATAATAAATCACTGTATGCATTAGTTTCATATTCACTCGAATAGCGTGAGTTAATAACTTTGTTTTAACTTACCAAACACAACATGATCTGTGCGGAAAGCACGATGATTTGCTTGTCCATTGAAAAAAACTTAGTCAATCTCTAAAGTATGTCAGCGGGTCATGGTCTTCTGCTGTCAGTCCATGTCCGAGTGCTTCTCTTCGAACTTTTAATGTGGAAATCTGGCATATTGCTACAGTCGTTTCGCTGGTCACGATTCAGATCTGATCACCTACTCACCTGTAGTGTGTGACTGTGCTTGAAATCGTATAATCTGAACAACGATTCGTCAATTTTTGTCAAAAAGAAATGGCCGATTATTAACAAGCAATCAAACGACAGGACATTTATCATTAATGTCTAATGAAGATCATCCGAATAATGCACTCACGTCTTTATTAACTACTTTTCCGTCACTCGGTGCGTCATCGTTGTCCGGTTTGGAATCATCACTACTAACGGTCTGTTTAGTAAGTCGCTTGTTGTTCCGATCACTTTCATTATTCTCGTCAGCGCCATAAGCATAATCGTCACCGTTGTCTTCATCGTCGTCATCATCTGTAATGACACCCCATCCAGGAAATTGAGCAGAAGGACTTAATTTCAAATCGCAAGAACTATTCTGGGATGATTCAGCTGGACTCGCAGGATTCGTCGTAAGTAATGGACCTGTTGAGCTGAATTGCTTGTTGTGTCGATGTGGATTCGATTTTGTTGGCTCTACAAACGCCACCCTAGGTTTATGTTGACGAGTTGGTGGTCTCACCCCATGGTCGAAGGCTGTAATCGCAGCCGTCTTCTCTGAGCCCGTAATCCGATCATTGTCAACATTGGACGAAGCCTTAGGTACGGCCGTATCATCCTCAACTCCATCATCATTCCGATTCAGCAGTCGGAATTCTGAACCTCGAGTTTGCTGCACCTCTGACCTTGGCCGGGTTTCCACCGTAGACAGACTAGTTGTAAACAAACTGGAACCAGCAGGGTTGCGTGGTCTTGCTGGCCGGGGTGGTCGGTCAACGGACGGCGGAGGACGAACAGCGGGGGAAGCAGTGACTAGAGTAATGGGTAGCCGAACTCCCAGCTAGAAATTGGAAGAAAATTGAAACAGCAATACATTATGAGTTTTACAAACAGGCGATAGAAAACATGGTCGACTGTTAAAACTCTGTGTCATTACATCTTACAGTTAACGGAACGATACTGTTATGTCCGTCTATCTACACAAATCAACTACATGGCATCACAATGGGTTCCAATAGACTGAATAAAGTAAATCAGGGCACTTTATCCAAAAGGCGGTTTGGGAAGCTCTTGGCTAATCCACTCTTCAACAGTTGATGAGTGCACAACCGTACACGTGCGTTCCTCAACAAAAAACGAAACCAACTTGTCCAGGATATTTTATTGGCCAAACTGAACACTGCCACTACAGTTCATTACTGATGACAATATATTTTTATACGGTCGACTGCTTACAAATCAGTGGAAATGCATAGTAAGCATGTTAAACTGAGAAACGCACAGAGTTTACTCATTGACAACAGTGACGTTCTCTAAAAATCGGCGCAGGCCATCAAGGCCAGAAGGCAAGAGATAGATTCATGTATGTGATGTCAGCGGATCCAAATATCACCCGTTAAGATAGTGAGATTTTAAATGCGAATGTAACGAAAGTTTGTTCAACAAAGCGTGATCTCCGCTAACCAACTCGCATGTTTTTATGCTTTTCATATGCTCATGTTTGTAGGTCGGAATTCCAATATACAAAACAACGAGGTTTTCATTCAAACTTCTTGTGCACTTCTGTTCAGTTCTTTCCGTTTGGCCGAAGTTTTCTGTTGTGGATTTCCGCTTGTCAGTTTTCACCCAGTGGGCAGACTTACCTCAGCGGTTACTCGTTTGATCTCTCTTTTCGTCATTGATTCAATCGCTCTGATCTTCAGTCATATCCCGTAACCGCGTTGAGATATTCTACCGAATACGGAAATACTCAAACTTTCGATTTGATCACTTGTCATACTAACAACCATGAGATCATGTTTTTTTTATTTGTGGCAATTGTGATTTCGCATTTGAGTGAAAAACGCAGTTTCATAAACACTGTTAACATGTATTCCTCTCATAAGTCAGTTGTATTGAAAACTTTGTTTTACATAGTAATCTCTTGATTGACAGAACAACATTAGAACCGTTGATTGGTATAACCTGAGGAATGAGTGTTATTGAAGATGTACTGAGTAGAATGGTAATATTTTATTTAATGTCACACATCCTGAAACCTGGACAAACAAGATTTGGACTCATTTGTGTTTTTCGCGGTGTAAGGGTCTTTACTGCAACATCCTCCCCTATCATTTTGTTACCCAAATATTAGAGCAAAATGTCTGGTATCCTCGGCAAGAATTCATGCCGAAGGAACGTCGCTTATGAGCCCTACACAGTCATCTAACGGACACTGGTTTGATAGGGTTCAGAAAACGACGCGGATAAGCCTAAGGTCGGGTTCCTAAATCAGATGCCAATCAAATCTCAGTTGTAATCCACCTTAAAGTCAATACACAAACATGTTGGGTTCAGTCGGACAAAACTGTTGTATTGTTTTTCCCTAACAGACTGGGTCTTGTTCACTCCAAATACACTTCTGTGTATGGTTCTGGGAGGTTTGTATCTCCAACGGAAGTACACACTACCAAAAGTTCGTGCCCAGTAAAAGTGCTTCTTAGGTAGAAATGTATCTTTTCTTTAGAGAAGGGGTTCCACCTGAAAAGTGTATTTCATACAGTGCTGTCTGAACTTAATCTATTCCGATTTTATCCTATGAGCACTGAAATTTGCACCAATCAAAACCTAGTAAAGAGTTGCATGACTATCTTTCAAAGTTAGTCGATGAAAAAGTGACTGTGTCAGTAATGTTGTGCTCATTCTCTCGAAACTAACTAACTTGATACTTCACAATAACAGTTAGTTGAACTCAGGTTTTACAAGTTTCCATACGTAATTGTAATGTTTGCTCCATGCGACAAACTTAGCTACATGCATTTGAAATCTAGCACGGCTACTTTGATGAACACAAAATTATCTAACATAACCTGGGACAAAAGTCAATGCCCCTCTCGAGTTCCTTTCTTATAGTGAAGGAAAAATCAACAGAAATGAGAAGGTCTGGAGAAGAAAACTCTACAGAAAATGGAAGCCGTTCAAATGTATTGACATAAATTTCGCTTCAATTTGACCGTGTTTTCAGCAGGGCGGTGAAAATCAGAAAGGGACTGTCCTACGAGTATCTCATTCAAGTGCATAACTTGGTTGTTTGGTTGTGAGATCAGGGTGCATTGATATTAAGAAGTTTACCTTGAATATATTAGTTTTCAAATAAAACCCCATATTGGTTCCCCTTAGCTGTGGATTGGGATGGCTTTCGTAACATTGCAAAGTAGTAGAGCTTGGGCATCAACCACTGAAGTGTTCCCCTCGAGATAGACGTCAAGGACTCGATAAGCAATCCTTTAATTAAAAACTGAACGATGAGGGGATGTCGTAGAACATATTTGATTTGAATCAGTAATGGGCAACCAAAAGTAGTAATTAACCAAAATTGGATGATGACGTAGTGTACGATATAAATAAACAAATTGACAGTTACCATGGTAGTGAAAAAATGTACACAACTGTACATTCAATCAGCGAACGTAAACGGTGTTTATGCAAACAAAATAGCATGCAAAAATGTTTATTTGTGGAACTGCTTTACGAACAAAGTGTGATGAAACTCGGGTGAACGCACACAGGGCACACAGCTGGAGAAATGCAAGACTGAACTAGTGGAAATTTTGCTTACAAGGCTGACAGTACTCACTGAAGTGACAGAAGAATCCTTGAACTATCGAACAGGTTCCCAATAATCCGTTTGTCTGATTATTTTTTCAATAAAATTCTTTTTTGTCTCACTGTAAGAAAGTAGCCTGTTTAATCTCGGAAAGTATTAGGCCCGGAGTTAGGCAATATCGATTGCACTATACATACACTTTGTCAGTTTCATAGTGACTTCGCTCGCACTTTTTAGGGTAAGTTGAAGTTTGATATGAAAACATTTCTAAACAGAAGGTTTGTTTCTTGAATATATACAGCCATTTGCAGTGTATGTTTTCATAATGTTGTAGAAGATAAAACCAAAGTAATATAAATCAAGCTGTTGATCAAACATTTTGCATATTAAATATTGCATTGGAATACGTAATAGAGAGACGAATCGATTCAGCTGCTGTTGATTACTTGTGGAGAGGACTGAAAATCTGTACAAACGATCATCATTTTTGTATTCCTTGTGGTCGTTTTTAATCAAAAATGGCTCGTAATTGTGCATTTTCAAGATGATTTTTGAAATGGTTGACAACCTTGGTAAAGATATGCAATAGTGACAAACTCTAACAAGAGCGAAATTCCAGTCTAGTGCTTCTTTGCAAAAGAGGCTAGCTGGAAAGTCTAGGGGAATGTGACGGCTGAGAGCAATTGTGAGTGATGTTCAATTTGGAAAGAAGAAAGTTTCAACATCGTTTGCCTCGTAGTTCTTATCATTTTCCCCCACAATACTGACTACAGAACGAACATATCCTCTTGTGATTTTTTGGATGTTTGCAACTATGATTCGATAGGTGATTCACTGTGACTCAATTTTGACTTACTCTATTGACGTTAATTACCCCATGGTTTACAGTGTTAGCCACAAAATGTCGAAAATTCTTAGAAAGAGGGATAATCATTATCAAAATCATTGAAAGAGAATATTCCTTACAAAGTATTTTCGATTAGTAGACGTGACGAACAATTGTTTTTGATAATTCATCATCATCATCATCAATATAGGTTCAGCAAAATCAAAACAATGTATACACAAGATAATGAGGTTTGGCAAAATGTCATTGGATCATGCAGAGCGTTACAAAATATCCAGGCCTCTACAGGTCAGTCACTCAGACAGCAAATCATCATTGTTAATGATGGGTGGTTCGGAGTTCCACCCACCATTACGTCACAAAGTTATCGGTTAGAGTTTGGGTGGGCATGGGGACTGAGGTACTTTAAACTATTAATCGGTTTAAGGTCCAACTCCCTACTTGCACAATACAGAAGAAGTGAACAGATTTCATCTGTCCTATTGCTAACGACCAAAGTAAATATTTCGAGAGCATTTAAAATCTGTATAACAAAAGGTGTCATGTGAACCACAGCATGATCAGTGTCACACCATCAAACTCAGTCCACCTGGTACAAACCAGTCGACCAACGAACCTTGAATAACACTGAACAGTTTGGTAAGGTCAGTCGAATTTCATTTCACATAAATATCACACTGACGTAACATATGAAGTTGATGATATGTCAATTGCACGAAGTTCGCTGTGAAACTTAAGTAAGTTGCAGATGTTTTCAGCATCAAAGTGTAACATCGTTTCATCTAAATTTTAATGTCACTTAACGATATTTTTTCAGACCATTGTCTGCAAACGTTCAACCAAACACAGGACTGGAATCGTCCACGGCATCCACTGCTCCAAACATGACGCTCGGACTTCACATATAATTGACGAGGATGATGAGGAGAATTGTAAAAGTTCTTGTCAATTCGCCGGATCCTAGCAACGGTACAATTTTCACGGTCCACTGACACCTTATTTTTTTTCATGAGCTCACTCTGGTCATCAGACTAAATGTATCAAATTCGGTCGTTGACCAAAAACCTCTATTTTTCAAACTCCTCATCCGTCACACTAGCACTGTAACAATTGTGGGTGCAGCGGTACTTTGACTGTATGCAAAAAGGTTCTCATGTCATATGAATTATTCAAGTTTGTAGCTGAAGTAAATCATTTCTAGTTACATTCCGTTATGAAGGCAACCAGCCAGGTGATAGAGTCTGGGAGGCGTGAAACAGAGAGATACGTTTTAGGTAGGATAGTTACTTTGTTGGGTACACTGTCAGCGACCGATAGATATATTACTGCTTTAAAAGAATAGGACCAAATTGTTTCCACAATTCAACAAAAGGTGGACCCAACAGGCTGCCAGTATCGTTGTTGCTCACCTTCTTCGTTAAAAGCAGCCATTCTGATCAATATGGTTGGTTGCCATCGATGTATATAAATAGTAAGCCATTTAGCAGACATTTTGAACACCATCCATAGATGACGGCAGCTTTAGCATTTGGCATTCAGCCAGTGCCCTCCAGGAAAAGCACAAGACTAGTTTTGTTATGGTTTGCGCCTGTCAGTGATTCATGGACTAACTACGATCAGAAATTGAACTCCGACCCACGTTCACCTTTGACAACTCTGTTGATCACCGCCTCACCGACCTTACATAAGACACAACAAAGGCATCATACCTAAACTGTCCTCTTCATTCACGTAGGAATAATATTCAGCATGCCATGTTGTCCAAAAGCTCTAACTAAATATGAACCAGCCTCATTTGCAATACCTCTTCATGTATAAGGTTGTTCAGATGATGAATCTCTACGCACAAAAGTTGAAAATATTGGCAGTGTCACCACATTCAGTGGGAAGAGGTATGCAACCTGAGTGCGAATCTCAGCAAGCAGCAAACCACCAAAAGGTTGCTCACAAGTGAATGTGGTTGAGTATTTAACTCCAACTGTTCGGTCGTGACCAAAGTACACGCAGTAGCGAAATCGTAATCATAGTTGTCTCGTTAGCACGTGGGCTGGGGTTCAGTCCCAGTCTACATTACAAACATAAATTAATTACGAGCTCTCGCCAGGGTGAAACTCAAATATAGTTTAGGAGGTGTCGAGAGGGTCTACCTAATGTGAGGACTGTGCTCAGCTGAGTGACGTTCAACGTGTATATATACAATTATTTACTTTTGGGCATTAATCGTTGAAAGTTAGTGTTCTACTTAGAGTCTGCCCTCTTCCGCTCGGCGTGAAAACGCACAACAACCTATTGGGTATGTAAAACTCAGTGACCTAAAGTCAGTCATACGCCGTTACGGTTAGAACAAGTTGTCAAATTTCAGTGATTTACTGGTGGGTCACAGCATCTTGAGTGAAGAACAAAGTGACAATCAGTCTCCATCTTTTAAGCAGGTAAACCAAGATAATGGACTGTTCGTAATTGTCATGTTTTCAAAACTGATAGCAGTACACTGCATATCCCGCTGAATGATGTGAGCTATCTATTAAAACACAGTGTTTTAATGAGGTGCGCTTGAAGAGAAGAGGCCAACACGTTGGAATAACGAGTCCGTATGTTAGATACCAATGAGTCTGAGTACGGAAAGGTAGTGAACCAGATCCAAACTGTCATTCAACAGAACAGTGTTCACAGTCAGATCGTAAAAGTAAATGAGTTAGTAAGTTTTTGAAATATAACGGATGACACAATAAACGTAAACACTGTACAGTTTTCTGCTGCAAATAAATGACAACTTGGATGTTTGAGCTTCGAAAAACAAAGAATACTACTTAAATTCATGCGTTCGGAGACCACCGTAATTTTAACTACTGTTCACTGAAATGACGACAAGCGATCATCTACAAGGGTATTTACACTGCTGACTACAGCAGTCTTCCATCTTAACTTACTACGTAAGTGATCATGACGTATTTGATCTCGCTGACAACACCTACTGATTTCACTCAACAGAAACGTCAAGATTCCAATTTATAATGCTCTTGACCACATCATCGTCCGACTGACTCATGGCTTTACCTTAGTGTGTTTTTCGTCTCGGTGTGTACTGCTTAAAATGGTTAGCGCTCAGCTATCACCTGAAACAAGTCATGCCTATTTGTTAGTTGTAAAACCGACTGCTTATCTGTGGATTACCATACAAACGGATGGTATGATAATGCCAAAGTAGATGATGCGGTCAACAACGACCTAGTCTTGAAGTGGCGTCTCGCATTTTATGGATGTGAAGAACATTCCACACACACCTGTCTTGACATTCATCTTGTTTAACACGGTCTGAATGCTACAGCGTCGCCGGTATTTTTTAAAACAAAAGCGTAATCTGAAGAGAGATAACCGTTAACTTAGTTGAAAAATAAAGCCAGGAGAAGATGACGTCTGTCTTGGCGACAGAGTTTACTGGTACGGTAGTTTTTCTATGCTAACAAGTGAGTTGTATTCTAGTAAAAAAAATAAATGTGATACAGTGAAATAGTAGAATGATCAACCGCCTAGATTGAGGCGATTAGAGACATTACTCTCATCCAGGAAGAAATGTTTTACACTTTTTAGTCGGCGAAGCTCAGCAGGTGAGAAGTTCAGAAATTAACGTGGTCAACGGTCCGTTAACTAAACTTATTAGGTAGGTTCAACATTTAAGACCATGATGATCGAAGTCGATTCAATGAAAACTGTCAGAGTAAAGGGTGTTCAAGCCAAGAGGTGAGATTTTGTGGTGAATTCTTGTACGCTGGTATTTATCCGGCAAAATGGTAACGCACAGTTTACACTGCCATACTTAAACACCGAATAAAAGGAACCACGGCGAAAGTCTACACATGCTGATCTGTGCCGGGTGAGACAATCGGCCCACCATATTACCATCACTTATCTGAAATTGACCCGCAGTCAATCAACAATCAAATACTGGGATTCTATCCCAATTTTTGAACGGGCCAATTCAAGGTTGCTGGGAAAAACTTCATTATTGAGCCGATGGTTAAACGTACAGTCCCATGAAGAAAGTGAGGGCAGTTCTATTAGTTGAAGATAACTTTGCATTACAGTGCAAACGCTATAAACTGCTGTCTAACTTGTTCACGCTGCACTAATTGATTGTCGGTTTGCACTGGTTGTGGTCACGAAGATATAACAGTACATAATGATCACGTTCAGAACAATAAGTTGTAATCAGTATCATTCGCTTTCTCCTGTCAACTAAAGACGGCCTGATCGAATTATTAACGGACAGCTTTTCGTATTTCTGCTATTATTATTATTGTTGTTAGTATTAACTGGACCGAGATCCGGCTACAAAAATACCTTGGCTTAAGCTAGGTTGAAAACGACAGCAATAGGAAGAGTATATCTACATGTGACACCGTTCTACCATCTGAACGACGAAACCTTCTCGCAGATCAAAAACTGCACGACTGAACTCAGGTACCCAACCGAATTTTTAACAAGTGGGACTCAGCTGAACTGAAAAACCCTCATCACTAACTATTAGTAATACTTGCTTGAACTGTTGAGACAAGGACTATTAACACTGTTAGCATCCCATAGTACAGCTTGATTATCTGTAGTGGACTACGTTCATCCGGGTTAACAAGCATGCGAACTAGTTACACACCGTCACAAATGATGCACATAGAATCCGTCGTCTAGTGAATGAAAGTTTCATGTTGTACAGTATAAGTCGTTGGTTCAAACTGGTTCATTTTATCTACATCTGGTTAGTCCAAACAAAACGAAACAGATCGTGGTGTACCAGTCTGAGGATAAACGAAGTAAAACGCTGTTAACTGATCTTTTGATGTTAACATACCTTGATCAATCTGGTTATTACCTATATTCAAAAATCAAAGGAATGTGAATGCTGTTCACCTTTGGCTTTGTTTTAGCACTTATAATCCAAAAGAATTTTGGAAAACCTCCGCGCTGGTGTGTTATGAAATTCACTGATCGATTAAACTACACAATTAAGACAATGTAACACGAAAGAAAAAGTGGTAACAGTTCAGAGTTAAAAAGCGAAAGTGCATATAAGACAAAGACGTATGTGTAGGTATGTTACATTAAACAATCAACCCAGTAATTATCTCCAGTCTCTATACAAAACGTACAACTACATGCGAAATCGCAGTGGACACAAGTAAATGTAAACCAGTATCGTGAAGGTACTTACTATGGGTTCGTTCTTCCCACTCAGCAGTAAAAAACTATACATATAGATCATGTATCAACTGCATAGACAAAAATTCATATAAACGGCTGTCTTGAACTGTAGTACGTTCTCTGTACACTTTGCGACAATATCATAGAGTAAACAAAATGTTAACATCTCGCGACGTATGTCTTCTATCGTTACTGGTGAATTGGATCAAGGGAACGCAGTGTTTTAAATATCATAATCACACATAATTTTCATTTTTAGTTTTCTTAGTATACGGTCTAAAGTGACATAAACTGTTATTTGAATTTATTACTGATTGTAATGTCAGAAAAAATCTTTAATCACGATTTCAGTGGTATCGTTTTATTCAACTATTTTAAACTTGACAGTGAGAAACCCTTTCCGTATGATGGTCGCAACACGCATAATAGCATTAAAACTGCGTTTGCAACTAAAGTCATAATACTCGCCAGTGGAATATAGGGGTCGATCAATCTGTCAAATTATCGATCACTGCTTCGAAGCATTGTGTTCTGACGTGTTCTTTTTGCTTCTCATCGTGCCACAAGCAGACAACGTGCCATGGTGTGGAAACGGGAGGTTGTTGAAGTATGAATAAATGCGGTTCAGTGTACGGCAGATGAGTTGTATCATCGCATAAATAAAGAAACGTCGTTCTTCCTTGCCTAGTGGACACCCACCCAGAGAAAAAGACCATGTGGGAGAATATTCCGGTATTCTAACGGTATGCGATCAGTATGGAGTTATTCTACTAACACCCAAATCAGCCTGGAAGGTTCTACAAAATAAATCGATTCAAAAGTTGAACGTTTAGGGAAGACAATCTTCGGAACCGTTTTACCAAGAAATATGAGAAATTGAGTGAGGTTATTTCCTTTCGCCTGGTTCAGGCCAGGCTTATTGTTTCTAATAACACGTCTGTGGGTTGTTCTATTGTTCAGAACCCATAAACGGCCAACCTGGGTAGGACATTTGTTCGAATGCAGTAAAGACGTGAACTCCGAAAAATCACTATGTAGACGTAGCAGAGGCAAATACAGCCATGGTCTAGTGGAAAACATTGTACACCTTTCTCAACAAGAAACATCTGAAAAGAACAAACCGTTTTTATTTTGTGGAGGTCTTTCGTTTTCTGAGCAGGAGTATTTTGCCTCTTGTAACTCATTTACGAATAGTCTTTTTTATCAGGATAGAAAAAATAGTCTCGTAGGCATGATTAATACTCTGGTGCTCTCAGAGCCATATTGAGTATATTAATTACTATAGACCCCTGGATAAAAACAGACCATCAAGTGACTTTAACCTGCAACAGGTTGAAACTATTACGCAATCAGCCCACAGTAATGAGGAAATAGACGTCGATGTAAGCAATGAAAATTTCAACATGGCATTCAAAATAAAAGACAGAGAGGAAAAAACTGCTGGGTATTAAACTATTTAGTACTTGCTGTCTTGTGACAATGTGAGTAAACGTCTTCTGGAGTACGGACCCATTGCCCAGATCTAAACATGACTCATGTAATTAAGATTCGAATCTAAAAACAACATTGTAGCTCTTGGGTTAGTCTGTGCTCATGATCAAGTAAAGAAGAGGAAAGTGATAAAAAATATTACATTTTGGTAACTGTTACCCACTCACTGACTGTCTTAAGAACTTCTATCAGATGATAATCTGTTTCACACTGGAAAAGTCTTTCGTTTTTACTGCAACTGTGTTTCTAGGTCAATTCTAAGTGCAGTGATAATCGCAAGAGTTCGTACTTGAGAAGCGTCGTTCAGAGCCCCCAGCAATCACTCGACCAGCGTTGGATTGAACAGATTCGGGAAAAAACTGGTGCATTTGAGACCAGACTTTTGAATCTGATGAAGATAAGATTTTAGTTTGTCAGAATGGCGTGCATGTATTACCTACTAATATAACTTTGTGCTCCGCACCATGTCCAGTGTACACACATACTGAGTTTCGTGTGAAAAAGATGCACTATTTCCCCTAGAAAAGGATTGATCCCATTTCAGATCCCAAAGTTGCCTCGTGTACAGCCGTAGTTTCTTCTTTTCATAATTGTAGCTACCTATTGCAGAAATTTCGTACTCTGCAAAAATGTCCCGTGAACGTGAGCACTTTTAATTGGGGCGAAGGTCGCATTGTCAAACTGTGTTTCGAAGGAAGACAATTACAATCTAACAAATTAATGGTCAAGTAAAATTGACTCTCACCCACAATTGACTGCAATATTTCCAATCCGATTGGCTTTTCAGCTAATCCCTTTTGAAAAGAAACACCAAACTCCGGCTTCACTCTTGTTAGAGCGCGACAGTGGTGCACATCCTTGTCCACTCTAATCCTCTGCTACTTCCCAATAAGCAAAATATCTATCAAGTTAATATTTTCTGTTAGTTCAGCCTGATTTAAGGGCCTAGTATTGAGGTTATCGTATAAATTTATCAGGGTAGTCACTGTCTGCTCTTGAGGCGATCACGCAGTCTGAGCGTTATTCACAAGCGAGTGTCCGAGCGTTTGCACAAGACAATTCAGTCTTACCTGATTTGTGGTCAATGGTGCAGTGGTGAACATGATTGCCTGATGAAAGCATGGTCGTGACAAAGTTACACACTACTGATGAAGTTGAATAGGAGTGGGACTCAAATCTACCACTACCTTACACAACGGAATTGCTGAAAAGTCCATGGAATTGTGAAAACGACAAATACTTGTGTGCGATTTTAATTAAACCGTAACAAAATATTTTGGCAAATGTTTATCGATCTCCATACAAACGCATTCGTCAGTGTAGTTATTGCTCATTCACAGTTATATGGAAACCGCTGCGTCTTTCAAGTTTTACCGCCGGTGTGTAAACTTGCTTGTACCATGTGAGTCATTCGTAAAACTTTGTTTTCTATATACAGGATGACTGTCAATCATCATATGTGCGATCTATAGCAAATCATCTTCTTTATTGGAAGTTGATGTTTACTGTCTAACAACTTGTGATCTGGAATGATAAATGTCATCAAAAATTATGTAAATTGCTGGCTATGAACTCATCGGGACTGTGACCACACCGGCTTGACTTTACCTTCGCATGAAATTTTATTGGCGCCATATCGAATTTGAGGTCATTGGCGTGGCCGAAGTCCTAATTCCGGTCGTGGCAAGAATATGCACTACTAACGAGCTCTAGTGAGAGCGAAACTCGACTCTAATGCTTATTTTTGGAAGGAGTTGACTAGAAAGTCTATGGGACTGCGACAGCTGCGATCAATTGTCGGTGATGTTCAACTTGAAATTAACCAACTCCCCGACTACTCATCAGTAGTCATAGAATATCAGTGGGTGAAACTAAAACCACAATTGGAGAGTGACTTATTTTTAATTGTTTATTCGAATCCAACCCTTAGAAACGTACAGATAAATTCCTGTCTTCGGACGTCTCATCTCATTAGTACTTGTACGGGGTATTTCGGAATTATAATGAGCATAGGGTATATGAATAAGAACCCAAGTGATACAGTTCAAGCACCATGTCGTAAAGTTTATGCACAGCCATCCATTGGCCTCGACAACTGTAACAGACTAGTCCTGAAATGAGTAGAGCCTACCATAGTAGGCAATGGTGAGGGTTGGATGTACTTATATGGTAGTAAGTAAGCTCGTAAGTAAGTAGGTAAGTAAGTGTGTAAGTAAACTCGATTGTTCAGTCAATGAGGTTAAATCGATCATGGTGGTTAGGCCACTTGCTGAAAAAGCTTGCATCTACTGCACAAAGCATTCTGTCACGATGTCCCTGTGGACTGACGCAAAATGCGAGTTGGACATGAAGAGAATAAGTTGTATGTTAATCTTTGTATCCTGGATTGGGGTTGTCGTATTTCACGGAGTTTGTGGTTTGAGACGTTTAAAAAGATGATGACTAATTGGGCTCAGTGACGTCATTAGTTAGCTGGGTTGTCTGTGAAATGCTTATGACTAGCGAAGCGAAGATGCTATTGTCTTGTTTTTATCTTCAATTTGATCCCTTATTTGCAAGATATAGACACCATGACGGTTACTTTAAGAACATAAACCCTACCGCTAGCTTTCGTTTATTTCTATATTAATGCTTTTTCGTAAATCTGTGACAGTTAGGCATCACTGTCACTCTTCGATGTACTGTTGATGCTGCTGATAATTGTTCAGGGGTACTCCTTGTAAACTAATTGCATCACTAAAGAAACTATAACTATGAAATAAATACTGACGAAACATTCTAGATCATCCTTGAATTCAACTTATGTCTCAAACAAACTAAATAATAACCGACCAAGGCGCTGCGGTTTTTTCAATTCGACCTGTAATTTTCCATAACTGAGTCCAGTTACGGTAAATACCCTAATTACACAGCAACCATGGATAGAAATCACAATTCAGTCATCCAGAATAACGCTGAAGAGGATTTTGTCCACGGTCGCGGCGTTGCAAATAAACAGCAACATCACAATTTTAAAAAAAGGAAAATATACATACCGTACTAAATAAACACGAGTATCTATCTAGAAAACTTTAGTTTTGGTAGAGTTTTTGTGAAGTCCACAATTCCGTTACACTTGAGAACCTCTGGAAACTATAAGCTTGACACGAAGAAAGAAATGTCAGTGTCTATATTTCGATTTCTTAATCATAGTATACTTTGAAGCTGAAGCGATTTAATATAAAGCTAACTAGTTCTAACGCGATTGTCAGAAGTAGCAGTTAATGGTCCACGGAACTCTTCAAACGAAACAGAGGACTATATCAAACTGGCTTCTTCGGAAGAATTTCCATATTCGGTGTGATCGTCTAGGCGGGCCTCGGCCATTTATGATATAGTTGTGACTGTAACATCTTTGCTTAAAGTAGGACAAGGACAAAAGCTTATCGATCAATAAGGACGAAACTAGTTGCTTCGTGTGTTATGTTCAAAATAATAACGAAAATATGGGATGCTCTAGTTTTGTCGCTGGATGTATGCAAATATACATGGAGTTGATTGCCTTTTTGTCTGTCTCCCGTCTACGTGCAAAAAAACGCTTGCTACTAGACAGGATATGAAAATGAGCAAACATTTATCTTAAAACTTGTAGAAAATAAAGGGTAAGTTTAGCTGTTGGGTGAGCAGTTGTCAACTTAGATGCTTACAACAGTTTGTGCAAGCGTACAAGCACTTACACAAGTACCAATTCTCTAACACACACAAACAAACAAACATATGTTCACCCGAGCGTGACAACACGTACGGAAGCGCTTGTAGTTTATACAAATCCAATAGCAGTAATTCAAAGTTTCCCATTTATACAATGTTTGCTCATCCGTTTAGCAGAATATGAAAGTGCATTTTAATTTGACTATTGTTAATTGAACACAATGAAACTTTTTGTGTGACGAGAACACTGGGAAAAGTGAATCTAGATCTGATCCTCTCAGTTATGTATGTCAATGAACCTAGTCTGCTTCAATTTCTGATGAGAGTAGGATTAAAATCGTTCCGGTAGCGCTTTTATAACTGAGCCTCAATATGATGTTCACTTGTGTCTGTGTCAATGTTTGCACTGCTCACATTTTTGTGAACATATTTTGAAATTTTTTAATTAAGCTCTACTCATTTTTTCAGGATTCTGTTGACGACTACAGAAGCTACTTGCGGGTGATATTCAGTCTAAATAAAACCAAAATCTGTTGTTACTAACCCCTAATCAAAAGATTACCCAACAAGTTAATGACTATTATGATTTCAACTAAGACAGAAGTTCTGGTTATGGAGCCAGCGACTATGGTTAACAGCATGGTTACTGTCAGTCTTGCCAAGTGGATGGGCAGTAGCACAGTGGTCAACACGGTTGCCTCATGAACGCTTGGCCATAGTTCTAGTCCCGGACGTGACAAGGATATGCACTAATGACACGCTCTAACAAGAGCAAAAGTCAAGCATAGCACTTCCTTTCGTAGGGTGCTGAGTGAAAGTCTCTAGAAATGACACCGCTGCGATCGGTTGTGAACGATGCTCAGTTTATAGAAAACTAATTTCAGTTGGTCTGATCTAGGGCTATGAAATTTTATGTCCACTGATTTTCTAGCTTTGTAGCTTATGCCTTGGCAACAGACTGCAATGTGAACCCAGATAACACAGGAAGGCACGTCCAAACCGGTCAGCGTTTCAAACATTTGTTTGGGGTTATCCACGATTCAAGATCCGCTATTCATTTCACACCGAGTTGTTATGTAATGACGCTATGGTAAGTCGACGTTCTAGATTAATCTAATCGGCCAGCCTAAGTCTGTGAATGTACAGAAATGGTGTAAATTTTTAATGTCTGTCGCTGAGACAAGCCAGTGATATATATGCGCCCGGCAGGTTAGGATGCATACACACGCTGTTTACAACTATTCGGCGCAAGCTTAGAGTACACATTCTCAAATGTCTTATACAAATCTTTACTAGGACCTTGTTATCGGATGTTTCAATCATTATGTGAAAATGTGATTCAAGGTGTTTCTGATTAATGCACTGAACGATTTACACCGTGGTAACATTGTTTCCCATTCACTAACGAGTGAAGAGAGACAAAGTTTCAGAACACAGTTTAGAGTCATCGGAATACATTGTAAACTACCCATTGAGTCCCCCAGAACAGAACCAGCGTAGCCTGATATGCGAACATGGAGAATCAAAATGGTTAATTACAAAACTATGATTTTCCATTATCGTTGGCCAGAACAAATTTTTTCCTAACTTAGGGACTAGTTCGAGTACCATAGTGCTGGTATGTATTTGCGAAACGGTGTATGCGGCAAATCAACTTATCATCACGCATCAACTTGTTCAATACCCCAGTAATAATACTGACTCAAAATGTTCGCGAAAGTCGGTTATTTTGAGATCAAAAAGTCAACCAACAAAAGTAATCCTATTGTACAAGCTGGAGTCAAATTGATAAGCTCGTCTAAATTGCTAACCGGTTTGTGAGTGTTCTCTTTCCGACTGTGGAATTAGTGAGTGAACAGACATCACTCATCAGTCAACACTGTTTTACATGTTGGAAGTTTATTACTTACAACAGTATGGGTCAGACAGCAGTAGCATATATGGACGACCAAAACGTTAATAAGCATGATGTAATTGAGCAAAGCCAAAAATAGCATACAATTGCCAAACACTGCCCTGGTCACATGCTACTGTAAGCGAAAAAAACAAAGTTCTAGTTGTCCTTCGACACCCATCATTTCAAACTAACTCTTCACCGAAACTTATCAGTGCGAGGTGACTGAACTGTGATTCGAACTGGACACCATCGTACCTCGAGCCAAAGTTTTAATCGCTGGTTTGAATTGGTGTTAAATAGATACAGACTTGAGCTCTTTACTTGAATAGTGTCCGTTTCATGCTTAGAACACCAAGTTCGAACAAAAACGAGACTGATCTCAACTGGATGTTAGTTCAAGAATGAGAATTGAAAGACAACTGCACGACTTCAAAAAGTGACCAATTTAAACTCGTTTTGAGATGGACAACAATTGTTTATCCTACGGCTGGCGTATGTCCAAGTTGTACCCGAGGAAAACTGTCTTCAATATAACACATACCCTATGAATATACGTTTATGCTGGACAGAGCGTAAGACTTTGCCCAAAGTTTATACGCGGTTCTAACTGGCATTATTTTCTCCGCTATCCACTACACTCGAGTATCAATGTCATCGAAAGATCTTTGCTTACGCGTGTGCACTATGTATGTGTGTGCTCACTCGTGTGTTGTGCGTTTGCTTGTGTCAGTTTCCGAGAGAGAGAGAGAGAGAGCAATTTTGCGTTGATGGGCGTGGTGACCAGTGAAGCTGAACTCAAGCGAAAGAATCAAAACAAAAAAAGGGATGGAGGTAAGGTAGTAGAGGCAAAAAATAGCGACGCAGGCGTTTGGATGGAGCAAATCAGTTGCTCACGAAAGTGCATCGGAACCAAGTACTGTGAAAGCTAGTTTGTGCATATGTATGCCTCTTCTGAGTTGACGTACAAATGTATACTCATGCATACGTATATGTATGTATCTATACAGCCAGTGACCTTAGCAAAAATAACCAAAATAAACAACTGTACGTACCATAAGAACGTATTCATATACACACTGGTATGGGAACACGTACAAAGAATGATGGACTTACGAGTTAACAAGCACTAAGCTGCTCCTCGCTTCGGTAAACAAGGAAATGATAATATGCCTGTAGCGAACAAAGTTGGGCGATTCTCGAACATTCTGACTGACAGCTAATCAAGGTAAACAGCTACAGCTCTTCAAAACACGTAGTTGCAACAGTAATATTAATGACTGCAAATTTCCATGAAGGAGATTTTTCTTGTTACCTACTAGACTGTAATAATATAATCTAGCTATGAGTCTGCTCTGTTAATTCGTCCTTTTTGACGAACAACAATAGAGAAATGAATATTGTACAAAGTCTTCGATAAGAAAGATATGAAGCGAAAACATTGTCTCTAGCTTTGTAGCTAACCACTTGGGCAAACACCTTGTCAAGGTTAATTTGTAGCTAAAAGGTAACATCAGAAAAAAAATGTGGTTTCAAATTATGGATATAAAGTTGAGTTCTGAACCCTCTAACACATCATCGCAAGGTTGTTTGTAAGTTTTTAACTAATGCCGAAATAGTCTTCACTCATCAACGAATACTTCAAAATACACGAATGTTTCAGTTTTCTTTTGGTAATGACAGTCACCATTAACAACTCATGAAACAACACGCGTATTTTAATGTTTAAAGTAGGTTTGCCCTAAAACTCCAACCATCGAAATAGCTGAGTGTCACTTTATATCAAGATACACACGAATCCCTTTACACAGTGAATACATCCAAGAAGAGTAAAACTCGTTGACTGCCTAATTTGTCTGAAAACAACTTTCGTTTATCCGCATTTCACTACATGACAAATCAAGATACACACCATATACATCTCATTTAATTATGCTGTTCTATCACAATCTGTCTTGGTCTTTTAAAAATATCCCAAGCTCTAACGCAGATTCACAAAATTAATGGTTTGAAACATTGACATTACATGCATGTATTTCACTGCTATCAAAGTCAACACGTATTCGAAAGCAAGTACACAGTTTGCTGACAAAATTCCTACAGTAAACGATCATTTTCAAAACATTATGGTCTCTGGATAATCCCATGTTCCTGTATGCTAACATTCAAACGCACAATTAATCAACTTCTAACTGAATTTGAATTTCTGTAAAACTTACACCTATTTTCCGAAGACCTTTGAGGGACCCACCATGTAATGATACGATCATTTTTGATGCTTTTTTTGTATCCAGCTGATTTCAAAATCTTGGAATTCAACTTTTATCGTTTCGATCACTGAAACTCCCAAATTTTTATTACGACTAAATGTGTGACGGTACTTTGCATTGAACTTTCACCCTTCAAGGTGTATAAAGCAAACAAAAGACTTGATTATATTTACTTTTGAACAGAATCATGAATTTGGTTCCTTTTGCTTTTTGGTCTCATCAAAAGCCAATCCGACAACAATGTGTCCATGTTATACTTGAGGTTTTTCAGCGTTTTATTTATTATTCCAGCTGACCACTACAAACTTTGTTTTTCTTTTGGTGCTTACGGTATTGCTACCATCTTTTTAATCCCCAACTAAATCGTAGAATCTTTTATAGTTAATTTGAAATACAACGTTAAATATCTACTTCCGTTTTCCACTTCAAATCGACGTGTCTCTAACCGACCGCTGGACATTGACTCGTCAACACTGTGGCTGGGGTGCTAGAAATGTCTCACGTGATTGAATACTGTTGACCTCTACGTCCAGCACGAAGCGCTGAGGTTCGATGGAGTTAGGTCCACCGTTGTCCGATTCCATTCCGTAAGCAATGTAGTTCAACAGAACGACTATCTAAATCATTTGACTGTAATCACGAAAAAAGATGAAATGAACACCGTCACCAAAAACTTTCACTCAAATTCCTCCGGGCCTTGATTACACCACTCTTGTCTTAGCGTGTTTATCAGCTCAGTCTAACATCGTTGTAATTTTGCTTGTCTCTTCTGCTCCCAGTTATTCTTACGTATGTATAGAGTAGGACTACTGGTTAGCAGTCTAGCCCGTGTGGTCGGCGAATTAGATGTGACAATGTTGAGCTTGGTAACGTATATAGGAACATTCTCTCACTGAAAAGAAATTATAAGTGGGTGAAATATGGAAGTTTATTAGTCCTTCAACATGACCAGTTTGGTCACGCACATCGCTATCAGCTGCCAGTAAAACCTCCATTCATCAAACCAGTCCAACCTGAAGTTTTACATGATTAACTACCATAAGTTTCCACTGAGAACCCCACGAATCGCGTTAATTAATTCATTTCAAACCGCGCTGAAGTTGTTTGCAGCTGAGGGAATTTAACTTTTTCAACTCTCAATAATCAAACAGCAGACGATCTTCTTAAAGTGTTTGAAGGGTTCTTTTCCAAATGCTCAAGACAAAATGGCTTTCATTACTGCAAAATACTTTGTGTTGGGTATTTGTATTTGGTTAAAAAATGTGCTTAATTTATTTATTCGCCGAGATATGTCTCTCAGGAAACTATGGACTGTGCATCTTGACATTCGAAATCGTTTAGTAATTTCTGTAATCTCAACTTCACTTACCAGAAGGTACAAATCTGAGCAGATTATGAATCCCGTCCTTCTTCCAATGCAAGGAAAATTAGTTTAATGGTTCATTTCAAAAACAGCCGGCCAAAAGTCTACCTGAATACGAGAACTCTTGTCAGCGGTGTGTGGTGTTCAGTCCACCTCAGTGAAAAGCTGTAATTATTCATAACCAGTTATAATCACTATTCAACAGGTTTATAAAAATTCCACTACTTTACCTTGACTACTGAATCCTAAGCATGGGGCTAATAACTGAAGTCGATAGAACATTTGCTGTCGAGACTGTTTGACAATGTGAGCATCATATAAAAACGAGGGTGATTGAGCATCTAGTTGTGTACATTTAGTAGTGTCATGCATGAAGCCAACGATGCAGCTGCCGCTGAGGATACTCAACAGAAACATGTTCGAATTTCAAAACCCAGGGTATGCACTACTGATTAAATCAAACCAATGCGAGTTCCGCGTCTGGATTTTTGTGTGAAAGTAACTAGTTGAAAAATTCATCTGAATGCGGAAACTGCCATCAACTTCTAGTGATGTTTAATTTATATCCGTTATAATTTGCTATCACATACCAGTGTCAAATACTGGTAGGCTGGAATCATAAGTTCCGATCGTACGGTAATAAACGGAGGATTACTGTGTCCCATTTCAGGATATTTGGACAGCCTAAGCGCAATTGAT
Source organism: Paragonimus skrjabini miyazakii (assembly GCA_014338405.1). Classification (NCBI taxonomy): domain Eukaryota; kingdom Metazoa; phylum Platyhelminthes; class Trematoda; order Plagiorchiida; family Troglotrematidae; genus Paragonimus; species Paragonimus skrjabini miyazakii. The sequence goes on from JTDE01000314.1 coordinate 86,622, forward strand.
TAGGGAGTACAGATTAACAGTGAAGTGTGATTGTTCAGTCATGTTGTGTGTGAGGTGACCTAATATATTTTGTTCTGAGAATACACACCTTGAACATGAACCTAGGTGAATAACTGCAAACGATGTATGACAGAAAATTGCAAACAAAAACAGGTTCGACGCTCGCATGCAATCTAGAAATTTCTGTTTAAAACTGCCCTTCTGAAGCTAACTACGTTAGAACAGGCGGAAACATTTCAAGTGTGAATGCTATGGGTTTTGACGAACAATCATAACCAGAGGTGTTTGGAAAGGATTTTGCCTTCGGAAATTTGAAACAACACAAAGCCACATATTGATTTACGTGATTGTCAGTGACAAAAAGTAATATTTGATAACCGAAAATATCTGCGCAATTGATGATTACTGGTCAGGCACCAAAGGGTGCATCGAAGCTGTCATTTTACATAAAAGTATGATGGATATTTTTAAGTCGTCATTATGTCCTAAAGGTTGGCAACAATACAAGCAGCAATTGTTGATGAAGTTGAATCAGTTCTCTTGTACGTTAGTACTCGATTACATTCATCATAGTACTAACTCAATGACGTACATAATTTAATGAGTTGTTGAAAGAAAGTGATTGATTTCAATGGAAGTAATTTCCATTGCACAGATTACTTTGTGCATATTCTATCGTAGTATTACTATCATCTGTATGCTTGATTATTCCAAGTGGTACATTTTAATCAGTTACAGGCTCACAGATTGCATTCGGGACAAATCTGATTTTGTATTTACCTGGGAATAAACTCAATTGAACGGTTTACAAATTTAATAGGTACTACCCATAAGACTACATCAGAATAGAACATTCAAGAACGCTGTGGCAACAATCCGACAGATATGCACATTTAATAACATGTGGAATGTGTTAAAATGTTTATCGTGAAAATTATAGTGTTCATTGTCGCTCACCTGTATGCTTATCAAATTCTTCAAATCCCAAATCATTCAACTGTGACGATATTATTAGAAAATGAGTATGAGCTGATTCTCACTGCGCAGTACTTGTTTCTACTCATTAGCCTATCGATTACTTATCTCCATTTCAAACACTAGTCCACTATGCCTTAATGTGTGCTTGTAAAGAGAGATCTGCTAACGAATTATCCGTTGCGTTATTGTTAGTGTCGGAAATAGTTTAGTATAATTCAGCATTCTATTACAACAGTTTCGTAGGGCTGAGAAATTATCATTGTGTATCAAAATTTAGTGGCGAAACAGTCAGCATTGGTTAAAAAATCACAGAACCTATTGCACAACAAAATTTGATGACACACCTTATTAGTCATCATTCTCAGGGTAGTTTACTTTAAATGCGACACATTCTCTTCATTCAACCTTCTCATGTGATAATCCAAAAAAATGTTGTATCCTTTTTTATACAGCTGGTCCCAGTGGCTACCAATGGAGTGGTGGAAAACTGTACCAATCTTCCCTTAGTGAAATGAATAGGTTGCATGTTCAAGAGTCAAACTAACGATATTTACTCCGGTGTCAGTTTGAATGACTAAAAAGATCGTGGGTTTGTTTCCCGGTAAGACTGGTGTTTATTAAGTCGGCCAAAGATCGAAGTAACACCACCATTTTCCCCAATGTCACCAGAACAGCCAGTGTAGTGGTGTTCACTCAGATCAACTGCTTGTGAAATTCTTTCTTAATCCGTTTTTGGAGCTATAGTGGATGCTATCTGTTTTGTAAGTCAGCCACAAACGACCGGCTGGGTTCATCCTATGAGGAAAGTAACGTTTCATTTTTTCAGTCACTTCAAGCTTTTAATGTTCTCTACAGCACAACGGAATCAGACGGTTGTGATTATAGTTTTAGAGAAGTTTACACTATCCCAGTTGTTGGGAATGACATACTAAGCATATATTGGCTTTTTGAGAGAATTACTGAGTATGCTAAAACTTATGTAGACGGGATGAAAATATGCAATATTAAACGTTCTGCAGTGTCATTTGTACCAACACATTGAGCAATTTCATGTAGTAAAACCTAATATTCGTTTAAAACTGAGCATTCGACACATGAAAACTTTTCGTAAGCCTGAAATTTCACCTCAGCCGGATTAACTTTGCGTGCACAGATGCAGATGTCAGAATCACATGACCTCATCATCTGAATGAAAGATATTCAACTGAGGGAAAACAAACAAACAATTAGGGTAACACAACACACCACACCGAATCGCGTTAAGTATTCGAGTGTAGAACAGAACAAAGGACGAAGGATGGTAGTAACATGGACAAACTGGTCACCAGGACATTTGGAAATCATCACAAAATCCTAATCTTCTTTTTAACTAGGGATACTGTGTTTCGGTCAACTTCGGACAGACACGGAACAGTATGTAAACAGCAAACAACACTCTAAGAAACCAGAAAGTGGTTGTAAAATGTCATTTTGATCAGTAGCATTCTGAGTTAACCTTCCTAAAAGTAAATAAAATGAGTACATTCCATTTCTTTTCATTGTTACAATACATCTCCATTTCACGTTATACATCAGAAATTCTAAAATCTTACAGTTCATCTTCTGATATACTTACAGAAAATCATTCAGTTACTTCTCTATAATTTGAAAACCTCCACCATATTTTGCACAATTTCCACGTGATCATGTTTCATAGGTTCTGTGTGGGTTCAATACGAAGGAACATGTGAACCGATCTGAATATGTGATAGTGCTATGGGAAAACTGCAATATAAAGATGCAGTGTTCCTATTGAAGCGCCCGGGAAACAAATAGAAACAGGTGCACTACAAACGTGTTGACACAAAGTTGTTGTCCACATTCCATTCAGTCCATTCAGAACAAAAAAAACATTGTATTTTTGTGTAGTGAAATATTTCCTTTCTTTCTGGAAATCCTATCAGTAAAAGATCCAGTCACTGTGGACTTGAAATTGTTTTATTCTTATTTCTGATGTTGACGTTATTTAAACGATCCTTCGAAGTAAGGTATTGTTAACTCATTCCAATCTAGACTTTACATGTTTCGATCAGTAGAGATATTCACACTTATCTCTGTACTGCAAATGTGAGTATTAATTTCAGTCTACAATTTCAGCGTCTTCTTCAGCCCTTAATACGAACGTTATCGAATCAGATCGCAGAAGTATTCGATTATCATGTTTCAATAGTCAACCGTTTCAAGACCTATTTTTTACTCTGCCGTGTCCTAACAGTTAAGCCAAAATGTTTTGGACTATCCCATTAAACTTACCCTCCTTTCCTCAAACAGTTGCATCCCGTGTAATGCAAAGTGACCTTGAGTAATGTTCATTTTCATGTCAATATTACACAAGATACTTCGGAAAGCAAAACGAACACAAATGGTCACAGAGTCATCAAACGGAATGATCAACATGATTTGTGTTGATCAGTAGCAAATACACCGACGTCACTGTAATCATTACTGTCCCTATTTTGTAACACGTTCATTTTTTGTTTGAAAGTTTTACTGGTTTATTAATGTTGAACTAGCAAGATACGCTGTGTATCTCGTTCTCCTCTGCCATCTAAAAAGTGAATTTTCTAGAAACGGATATTACTAAAAATGAACGATGATATCATTAACATCCTTGCTGTAGGTTTATTTATCACGAAAAATGAGCCCAAACAATGTCATCATAAATGCTCAGTTTAAACGTGGTTGGTGAAAAAGATCTGATAATGTACGGTTCATACTACGGTTGACAGTGAAAACAGAGGCTAAAGATGAGTAAAAGTCAAACGGTACTTATGCTTGACGGCAACTTTTTCAGTTAATTAAGCTTACCAACCTGCTCACTTCTAACGGAGGGCTACGAATTTCACTTGCTGGTTATAGCTCACCACTAGTGCACATCGAATGCAGGACTTAGACTAATATGTTTCTGAAACGACCTTGTTACATTTGCTTATTTTCAAATGACACTTAAATATTTGAACATAATTACATTTAAGTAGCTCTGGGTTTACATAATCGTTACGTGATGGGGTACACAGTCTATGTCCAGACAACCCGTTCATCAGTCTAGCTGTCATCCCGGAAAGGATCTTTGATTTCATACAAACAAAAATTTAGTTGTTCGATCCAGTGAACTTTGACTGTAGAACTTTATCACGTTATAACCGATTTAGTTGAAAGGAAAACTTTGAGATTGTTACAAGATGGACAGTTTGCTTTTCCGATTGATTAAGCTGTTTAACGAGAGCCAATTTGTCCTCCCGGTATATTTTGAAACACCAGCAGTCATTTTAACAATCAGTCGGGGATTAGGGTAGCTTCCAATTTTACATTCAGCCTCTGGTATGATTCTCGAACAATTTTAAACGTCGTCAACGTACACAGGCAGCATGCCATTTCACCTGCCCATAAGCACTTATATTAGACATCAGAAAGTATTGTCAGTAAATCTGTAATAATTCTTGTGGAATAAACCAGTGATTTACAGTACAGAATAGCATGTCACCACACCACTGGGGGCACACAAACCCTCCTTATAACTGGAAGTTTAGTGAAGCCTTGCCGAGTAGAACTCCACGGTATGTCCTTCAGTTCGGTCTGTCCGACTATCCAGTCACGGACCGGTTTCTATGCACTACGTACAATTGTACGTTTGTATCAAAATCGTTGCTAGTCAAACACACCCATATTACGAGTACAATCTATAAATAATTATAACGCAAAACTTGTTAGTAACAGAAAAAAGTTTTTAGCAGAAAGCAAGACAGAAGACTACGTGTCAACAACCTATTACTACTAATTAACACTCAGACAAACGAATGAACGTTGTGTTCCAGTAGATGTCGGAATACACCGCAATTTAATGCATATGGACCACGTTTTGGCTTAGTATGCGTAAAGTTCGTTAAATTAGTCCTATAAACAGGTTAGTTGAAACTAAAATTTACGATACTGTTTGCTTTGAAAGCTATTAAAATTTGATTGGTAGACTGAAAGATAAGTTGCGTGGATTAGAGTTCAAACACATCCACTATCAAATCTCAACATAATTAGAAAATAAAACCTCGTTGCTTACCTGTTGCATATGATGTATTTTTTCGTGTGAGTAGAAAATTTTTTAAATCTTTGCCGAAGCAATGCCATAAGTAACTAACTTTGGGTACTGCCTACTAAATGGTCGCCCGTAATACCAGCGGAACCAGGTAATCAATTTGCACATACTAATAAATGATTCATTGGTTTGCAACCTGTGTCCCAAAAAGCTACTAATATCGGGGTTTAGCCAATTCCTGAGAGTGTCACACATTGTACAAAAACATAACCACATATTAATACCCATTTGTACGCTGTCGTCATGTTGGACACTACCGCTTTGAACCATGTTCCAGTGTACATATATTCCGGTTCTAGACAATCTTTCACGGATTCTTATGCTCATAAATGTGAAGATTTTGGTCTCCATCCCTTGTTGATCAAGGAAGTACTCAGTAGTATCCGATCTTACAATTGGTCAAATAAGCCTAACTTCACAGCTTCTTAATCATTTATGATGTGTCTGTCTGTATTTCTGAGGAAGCTCTTCTGATGGAAGCCCTGCTGGTCTTGAATCAGCTTCACTGGCTGGGTCACGTTCGTCGGATAAGCGATGACCGTATTCCGAAGCAGGTGCTCTATGGACAACTGTGATCAGGTAGGCGAAATCCTGGTGGGCAAAAGCGGAGATACCACGATGCTGTGCAGGTAAGTCTGTCACGTTGTAAAACTGATTTTAGATGTTTGGAAGACTGATCGTTTAACCGGACAGCCCGTAGTAACACGATTCGGACGGGCGTCCGCGAGTTCAACGAGCAGTTATTGTTCGGCCGAGAACGAAGGCGCGCGGTACGCAAGGGAAACATCGGTGCCATAGGTCGTGGTGATATGACTGTATGGTGTTGCAAGGTGTGCGGCTGCGAATACGCCAGCCGCCTTGGATTAGTAGATCATCAGCGTATTCATAGTGCACCATCGGCAAAGAGACAACGAGTAGGTGAAGCTCAGGTAGGTCATATCAATATATCCATTCTATTTTTGTTAATGATTGCACCAAAATGACTATGGTCGTTGGACAACTAATCCATTCCTCTTTTCAGAAACTTGAGTGCCTGCGATCTTTTACCCATTCTCTTCTTCAGGTATGTTGGTGTATTGAATGATGAATCGTTTGCCTGTTCTTCTCGTAGTCCACTCTGAATTTTGTTACTCATTCTTGTCCTCTCTGGGATGCATAAACGTGCACTCGCATACCAAAATGCTTCTTGTATTACATTTGACACATCTCCCTTCTCAATTTAGATCCTGTGGTTGCAGTCTCTCTCTCCCTCTGTTTATTTTGCGAGAGATAAGATTTTCTTTTTCCTGCTAGTCGAACAATTGGCTAACCAGCATTGGCGGGCTGGATACAAAGGACTCACTCACTCACCTGCTGGTCTTATTTCTTCGGGTTTACACTGGATACGTGATGTGTGAGTGGGACTGTAAGTGGTGCAGCGCAAGCCACTTGAGGTGATGGTTTGAAGCGCATGCGTCTTATGGTTTCGGTCACTGTGACAGGCTAATTCGTTTCGGATGCCGCCAATCACTTTTGAGGACAACGATGACTCCAAGGGCTTGTTCACTCACACTCAGGTTGAACCTGACTGATTGCAAACACGGTCTACTTTGTCACTACTACTTTTGCCCACGTAGCCAGGAAGCTAACTTGCCCATTTTAATTGAACGTCTGTTGACAGGTTGCGTTCTACGTACCTTGACACGGTACACACTTGGTTGAATGATAAACTGTGACAGACGACCAGGTCGGGCAAGAGATTGTTCAAATACTTAGTGAAATATCTCAAATTGACAGTAAGATATGGTCAAAGCCCACAGGGGGTGAATCACGGAATCAGTACTCAACAAAATCATACCAACGGACGGGAGACGACAGATGGAAATCCATGACAGATATCGTTCGTCAAACGTACAGAATAAGACAGAAGCGCACATGACATTTAAATGGAAACCGCTCTGCGCTGAGGACTGAAATTACGTCCACAAACGCAAACATACGAGTGGCTTGGGGACAGGTGAATTGGATAATGAGAATACTGCTTTAATAAACTGTTCACTAGAATATATGTTTATATCTCAAGTGTGACCTCCCATTAGACGGCGACAGCTCTAGAAAGTAGATGTTAATTGTATTTGTTTCATGTATCAGGCGTGCTGCAGGTCTGGTAACTTCCTCTCTTCACTTGCGAGAGGAATTATACTCCGAAAGTTACATTTATGAGCCGTGTTTTATAGACGTTACGTTAGGTATGTAAACAAACAATGGATCGGCTGTACCCTGTGTGTATCAATAGTCTTTGGATTGCTCGAAAATCTGAAGGTGCTATCCAATAAGCAGATTATTGATGTTAATCGACAGTTACATGATAAGAACCTCTCAGTCAAGACCCAAGTGAACCTAGTGCCTATGTCAACAATATGGGCTGGTTGTCGAATGCTATTTTTATCCCACACAGTTCGAACGGCTATATCACTGTGATGAAAACAGAAAAGCCGAAAGATTTCCATGACTTTGAATAATTCGGAGGCTCTTTGGAAATATTTTTGTACATCTTTACTATGAGAAATAATTGTTGGCAATGGAGCGTCCACAAAGAGCTCATCTGGGCAATAATGCAGAACGAAATGCGCCTGCAAGTAAGCATACGTGGAAGCAACACTCTGGTGACAGGTTTTCTTCTCCAAATTAGAAAAAAAGTGGTGAGAATCTATTCACTAAACAACCGACACTTATGGGACGAACTCTCAATATCTGCCACTGCGACAAGTCGTCGGAAATCCATGCACTTACCCAGAGGATGAAGTGTGACCTCGCTTAAAGCTACTTTTGTATAATGCTAACGTATGTTGTTGTCAACATTGGTGGCACACAATGAGTGATTGTAGGTAAAATGAAACAGTTTTGTTGAGCAACGAACCTTTGTTTAATATGAAGAAAACGTACATGGAGGCTGCTTTGGTTTAGCATTAAACCAGCTGTGTATATGCTCATAATAAAACGTTTGAGAAGGGTCACAATTTACAGAAATCAGCTGGCATAACGCAATTCAAACTGCTTATAGATCCATAACTACAAAACAGACACTGTTTCTTGGCTGTCTTTATGACTTTCACTGGCAATCTGTTTTTCAGAAAATACACTCTCGCATGAGTTTTTAACTGCAATGTTCTTTTCAAAGATGATTTCAACCATCACTCTCAGCTGGATAATAAGTGGAACAGATGAGGAACGACTGAGAGCATTGTTTAACTTTTCTATCAACATTACATAAATGGTTAATAAACACATATTCAGCACTTGAGTAGACAGTTGAAATAGCCAAAAACAAATGTTGTGGACTGATAGCATTTTTATTTGTGCTCAACAATTTACTACCAATCAATCAGAGCATATATGTCAATGCACACGATAATATGTACTGAACCAAACGAATGTAACTTCACATTCGCCTAAAATCTTCGTGTCTATTCTCCTTGGTAACCTTAGAGATCGCACTGTTTTAGGCATGTAGACTGCTTGGACCGAATTTTGAAACAACACGTAAAAATCAATAAGCCAAGCAAAAAATTAACTGGGATCTTTCGTGTAATGAGCAAAATGTAAACTTCTGACAGTGTTTCAGTTACCGTGTTTTATAAAATTTGCATCAATGACATCTTGATTTTTTTTAATGACACGGGATATTTTCATGGATTTTATAACAACCGCATCACAGTTTGAAAGTCTGTTGTGAAACTGTGCCTAATAAAAAGTTAGTTGTTTTAGATATTTACTTTATGTATTGTCAAAATTGTTACCTTTTTATCTTAAGGCTACTTGGAATTATGAATACCCCCCTCTCGCGTCCCAGCTTAGCGTTCGTTGCTTATAATCGGGGTCTCATCAAAACAGTATTTAACAAACATGAAGGGGTATGCACGGAAGATAGTTTTGCACAAAAAGAATCGTTTTTACCCGGAACATCTTGGCTGAACGGACATCCCAAATTGGGCAATAGCTCTTTTTCATTCCGTTAGCATGGATGGACACAGTCAACGGCCATAAAGGTTCCAGATGGTATTTCTAATGCTTCTTGGAATCCACACTCAAATCAACATTGCATGACTGGTTTCGCCCTTGTTTGGACTCACCAGATAGAAACAGTCTGAATGGAATATAGGACCGACTACCCTTCAGCGTTGCCAGTAGGCGCTCTTAGCCGCTCGGCCACCAGTTCTATGAACATCGCTTGTGACATCCCAACTATTTTTGGACGTTCAAGGAAAACAGAAGCCGGAAGGACCTATGGTACATGTAGCGCATAGGATGATTTCTGTAAGTCTGTCATCTTGTTGAGATCGTTGAATAGTGTGCTGTATAAGCTCCAGTTTGGACCGTACCTATCCTGTTGTTCAGCTAAGTTCATTGTTTACAACACGGAGAATAAGTTTTATCAACGCAAGAATTAGATCACATATCCATATTGTCTATCACTTTACTTGTCCTAGTACTGATATCCATAAGATAGAACTGATGGGTGTCTGCAACCGAAGATGACAAACCATCTCCTCAAATGTTCACTTCACTGATTGATACTAAGTAACAGTTAAGCGGGGTTTCGAACGAGAAAACCGGAAGTTATGGATTGAGAAAAAAACATCCTAACAACAGGTGGTAACATCGACAAAGTCAATTTCTTTAATACGTTATCACGACACTAGTGTGCAACCATGAATATCTAATAATGTCCCGTCGATCGAAATACGGCAACCAGAGTTCTCTCTGTGTGTGTGTGTGCTGAAGATATCTAATCATGTTATACGTTTTTAAATGAACGGCTGAGTAGAAAATAGTGAGACTGTCATCCCGCAACAAATGTCCGCTAGCTGTCTTACTAACATAGATTTCGAGGACTCGACATTTCAAGTCATAACTGTTTTTTTTTTACTCGGTATGTCTCTTCTACCATAAATATGAACTGCTCAGTTTTGCGTGGTTGTGAAATACAAAGTTACGCAGTCGAGTAAAATACGATTGACAATCGTCGATTGGGTTTAAATAAGGTGAATAGTTTGTGTTCAGTTAACAGTTAGGATAAGTTTGCCAACTAATTCCGCCATCTATACAATCAATGTTGTAATCCACCAATGCAACGTGACTGGATAGCAAAACACAAGATCAGGAAGCTGAGATTTCATGTGCCGTACTACGTACAAGCTATAGAATCTACGAGTCAGTTCACATTTAGAAAAAAATAACAGAAATGTTTGGTACAGTCTATTCAGAACCCAATACAACAGTGTACATTTCGGTCATTATAAGCCTATAAGTCTAACCTCTCAGTATTTCGTTATGCTGGTTGACAAACGTTATTCTTAACAAAATGTTTTAGCTTAAATTCTCAAAACTGTTGATTATGTATAGTTATAGTTTGTTTTAAACATCTGCAGGCAAAATCAGCAAGTATGACACTATATTGAAGTTACTTGTAAAATATGCTGAACTTTGAACGAAAAACTGTAAAGCTAATCAATTTCCATCATTAAACCCTTTACTTCATGTATTTTCTATGTTTGTGATGAATTTTCCCAGCCCTTTGAGCACCGATTCTACACTTCATCCAAGTAACTTCTATAGCATCTGTTGTAGACAATATGTTACGCTTTGTCAATAAATGAACCAGTTAGTTATTCAACGGTTGAACGTAACACTGAAGTAAAGTTCTTTAAGAAGTTTAGTTCGGACTGTCTGATGGAAAGTTAGAAACCCGAGTATCTGATCTACTACTAACCTGTTTATATCACATTTTTGTCACCAGATTGTACAGAATCCCAAAATCTTGGAAGAGGAGTTGAAATGGTTTTCCTGCAATCTACAAATATACCTTCTTTTAATTGATATTCGCACATTATTTTGAAATTTTCTTGGGATGGTTGTATTTTTTCGTCTTCATTCGTACTAATACTTTTGGATGGCTTTTCTAGTTACAGGTTTGGTTGGTTTCAAGTTCTTATATCTTTAAACAGTTTGACTGGTTTCAGATTTTTGAAAAATGTCCACAGAGCTGATAGTCGGGTAAATAATGGCTTTAGCTCGTAACGCAAAGGACTCGATCTCCCATCGAAAATACATCTATCTGATAAGTTCGAATCAGGATGAAACTAGTCGCGCAGTATCGGTTGGAATAAGGATAAATCAAAAAGCAATAGATGAAACCCAATTACAAATGCTCTGAGATTCTGGAGAGACTCATATCAACTCAATTGACTAAGCGCGTACTGCAACTGTTCACACTAGTGCTGCTGTAGGTTCGGGTGAATCCGAAACTCAGGTTTTTCGCACCTGAGTCTCCTCCATATTTCAGACTCCCTTATTCAGAATTCTTCTGAAGTGAGGCTATTGTAACGTCTCAATTCAGAGGTATGACTTGAATCTGTGCCCGCAGTATATTTCTTCAAGTATATTTCATTCAACTGTTTTGTTACGTTCGTGATAGCAAAGGTTGAAGTCATAATGCAAAATAATTCCCATGTCATTCTGCGTTGACTTGTAACCACAACTGTGTAAAGAACTACTGTCTCGGTTATCAATATTTTGGAAGAACCGATAAGCAGTAACAGAGAAAAGTTTCGAAATACCTCTTTATTAAACAAGCAAACAGGTAGTGTCTGCGTTAATGGCCAGAACTACTTTCTAGAAATGGATCTTTACGAGTCAAAATAGCAGTACCGTTATCCCGTTCACTGAACAGCATCAAATACCTTAAGAAAATTTTAAAAAATCTAGCAGTTTCTGTAAATTTTGAACCGTTTTCCGTGAATAATCAGGGACTTTCAAGTAAGGTAGCATATTTGTCTAATCCATATCTGAAGATAAATATTTCGTGAGCAGTCACTTGTATATTTTTTAAGGAGTCTGGTTAATGTGGACCGCAGAACATTAAAAACTGATCGCAGTTTTTGACTTCAGAGAGGGTCTTTAGCCAACTCTTTTTGTAAAGAGGCACCAAACGCGAGCTACACTCTTGTTAAAGGTCACCATTGACGAGATTCGAATTCCGACCCACGTTTACCTGAGGAAACCCGGTTGACCGCTGTGGTAACAACATCATATCACGGAGGATTGGAGTTCAGTGTGTAAATGCTAGATCATGTTTAATTGTGAATACTGCTCAGGTTGCTCGATGACCTCAAAAGGTAACGCGTTAATTAGTTTAACTCCAATTAATGCCCACACAACTAGGATTGCTCGTCAAGTTGAAATCATAGTGATTATTTAACTTACAAAGAGATGACCTTGTTACTGATGGAAAAATTCACGTGACTGCAAATTCCGCCGTCAGCTGAGTGATATTGAAATTGAATATAAATTTTATTAATTTGCTCTTATCAGTCGACATATTGCTGAACATCATGCCTCAAATGAACGTGAACATATATATATATATATATATATATAGTAATTCCTACACCAGCCTGCGAACTGTAAGCACAATAGAGTGGAACTCAGTACACAAAACCAGGGGGTTTACCTGATCAGCATAAACAAGGACTAAACTGATTGTGGAGTGTCCGTTTGAAGGTGAGCATCCGGATGCACTATGAAAATCAGAAGGTGTTTATATGGAATCACATTCAGCCATAAAAGATCGTTAGACTTCACTTCACCCGCAAACTCAACGATATCGGTCTACCCTTTCACACACCCGCCTATCGTATCCTCTGTGCAAAATCAAACAGATTCCACTGTAAATACCCACTTGAGAATAACTGTGAAATGAATGTAACATGTGCATCTGTAAAAACAGACAAAATTCTACCGATTGCCCGACTGATGATTCCACAAATATTGTGGTACACAAAAAGTAATGCGTAAAGTATATCACAAGCCCAAATTCCTACACGTAGTCGTTTAGTCTGGGCTTGCACTCACAGATTGAGGTATACTCTTTCCTGCTGTGTCCAGCATGTAAAATCGGAGTGGTCTACAATATATCTTAACTCATCTCAGTCCTTCACCAACTAGCGAGAATGCACACCAATGCCCACGTTGACCTTAGATGAACGCACACCTATCCGTTCACCATTCGTGTATGCAGTAGAACAGAGGAAGTTAGCGGCGAATCTTCGCAATCCCTGACCTCAATTGTATCTACCTGACTTCAGGACTTTATTGAAATTTGCTGTCTACAAATTAAAACATACAAGGACGCACGCACACAATCAACTACCAAAAGTGATTCCGATCTCTAACAGCTTCCGGGAGAAATCGTTCCTAGTGTGTGTATGCGCACGTGCATGTGTGCGTGGCTGTTCACCCAGTAGTTGACCGCATGCGATTGTCGCTACTTTCGTTTGATCTCCTCGGACTGCAACAGGAGACACCAGCACTGGCAACGACTCCAACTTCAACGCCAACTGCAATCGATAGCTGTCTAGTTACTGTTTGTACTGTTGCCGGAGTAACGGCCAGTGCACGAAAAACGTAGCAAGATCGGAAAAAGATGGGCTAGATGGGTGTTAGTCGGGAGGCTCTGCACGTCGTCACCACTTTGCTTCAAGACTACAAGGATTATTTAAATAACTGCATGACACCATGGATATGTAGAGACACGTGAGAACTAATAGTGTTTCAGTTGAGGTGTTATATTGAGGGACAAGCGTGGTTGGCGACTAACCAGACCCAATAAAACACTTCATATTAAGATAGAGAATCACGGTAACAGTATCAACAAACAAATTGGTTTAGTTCAGTTAGACCTCAAATTGTAAGTCGGAAAGTAAACTTCTGTAACTAGAAATCGATCACCACTTACCCGCATTTTTCTTTTACTTCCTAAATGACTTCGTGTCAGCACTTCGAGAAAAATGTGGCAAGACTTCTGCTCAGTGAACCACTGAGAATACTCTTTTTGTGACTGGATAGTCATTAATCTGGAAATATATTATAGGCCATGAGATTGCTGAGGCCACGAAGGCTGATACTAGAGAAGAAATGGTTGGGTGTTCATCCAGAATGGAGAAGAATAGACTAAATATCCACTCAACTTTCAATACTGAGCGGCATTATGCAATACGGCTGAAACAATTTGTGTAGCCATTTCAGTTGTCCTCTGCTTGACTTTAACGACACTGAAAATCACGGGTGTGCCAATCAATCACGTGAATATTCTGTAAGCGTTTAGAGCTTTTGGGAAGCCACTCAGCTGATAATGTGCCGAGAGGTCTGTTTGCATTTTTTTTGTCATAGGTAAATTAACAGAGGACTGTCGACAACCCTCAAACACGTTGTCTACTAGAAATTTAATCGATCCTGGCAAACCCCACAACGTTTCACAGTTGACATGTGGTTTGACGATACCTTGTGTTCCATAAGTCGGTTTGCATACTTGCAACGCAACTACTTCTCCAATACAACTCTGCTTACATAATTTCAACTTTGAATATTAAACTGACGAAAGATTATGTTTAATTTATGTTTAGATGAGATCTAATTGCAAAACGTTTGGGCTTCGGCCTGATTCGAACCAGCGACAGAAGCAGCATGCCTGAACGCAGCAAACTTTCTACCACCTGAACTATGAAGCCACGTTTGAAACCCAAAAAATTTATTTGTCTTTAGGAGCCTGAACGGCAGCAACAAGAGAGGGTATGATGGCCAAATCATTTTTCTCCTGTCTTGAGTACTTCCAGAGACAGAGCTTTGTCTCTGAAACTGAAGGTACAAGTCAACAGGACGACCGCGCAGTCGGTGAGTGTCTACAAAATGGAGGACGTAAACCATCTTCCGACTTCGGAGTCTGGAAGAAGTCACCCCAGCAGGTGATCACAATGGACAACAAACAGAGAGGGTTGGAAGAGCAGAAAGTGTCGAACTAGGAGGTATATAACTGTGCCTGTTCGTAAACTCACACGGATAGCCAAAGCCTCTAAATAAATTCCTTGTTATATGGTCCAGAACATCGTTTTGTAAAACACCATCCCAAATTGTTTTTCATCAGAATATCCAAATATATTCAACCATGTATTGATTTTATCCGTTTGACTGGACAGTGTGATAAAATGAGTACAACAGAGTTGTAGGCTCCGTTTACGTTCATGCTTGTAGCTGCTGCTGCTCATCAAGGATTTCTCGAGGAATTTAGGTTACAGTTATCAACGGTTATGTGACGGAGTACGTTTAGTTACTTACCGTTAGTGTATCAACCAGCAGATAACCCTCACACGATAACAGATGTTATAAACCAAAAACTGAATATGCTTTTCCGATTTCTCAGCAAACAATTTGCTACAGCTGGAGAAATGAATAGGTACTGAATTTACACAAATGTATCTGAGACTATGAGTGATCATTCTGTTTCTGCATAAACGAACACTACATCAAGCGAAAGAGTTAACAAAATAATATCTAGTTTCTCGCACAAAAGGGGATAAGTGTGAGTTCATCTCAACACTAGCTAACACAAAGAAAAATGCCAAAGAAATAAAATAGACACTCCAGTTAAAAGTTTCGATCAACTGGGCAGGTATTACGGGTAACACTTCTGCTGAGTTACTGAAACATGAAGACGACTGTCTTATTGACCCACTGCTAAATCAAGCACCACTTAGACTGGATAAATTGTCATAAGTTACTAACTTATCAGTCGCACACTGTTGTATTTGGCGATTAGAACGTTAAATATGAGCAGATAAGATAGCTTTGGTCATTTGTTTTGAAAAACCCAAGAATGTCAACCAATTTTTTTCACATGAGAATTCTCGATTAACAGTCACTGACGGTTTGAATGTGCTTGTAAACTTGCGATGAGCTACAATACCACAATGAGGCGTTTTATAGCTTTCTTGGGACGAATTACAGGGGACCGTCAGTTTCTGAAAAAACTGCAGCAGTTCTTCGACAACTACACTAAAAAATATGGCTTTAGAATCCTCAGCTCCAATCCCGGATATCAGCTCAGTAGAGACTCTCTGGGTGCTACTGGTCTGCCATGTATACCGAAATTTGGAGTTCTATGGAGGAAGTCATTGTTGTGAAAATCTGCTCGATTCACAGCTCATCCAAACACCGACACAATAGACAATTCAGTAACAGACCAATCCAACTGCCGTATTAAGGTTCCGCATTAGAATTGGACGAACAGCCTCAATGTTACACTCTCAGTTATTCGTCAAGTTCTTTGTTCTAAATTACACAAATCTGCTTATAGTTTGTGACTTTGCATGTACCAGTGTGATTAGTCAATGATAGACTATGATTTTTACAATACAGTACTTATAACTAACAACTGTTTACTACCACTAATTCGTGGCCTTCTCATTACTTGTGTGTTAGGTATCAACTTGAGTACCATTTCGAGGTCTGTTCGAAGTCCGTAATTCCGAGTATTACAGTGTTGCTGCTTGAAAAACTTTTCTTCGACAAGTTCAGAAAACAGCGTGTCTAAATGTTGAAGTAAAACGGGCGGTCTACTTCTCATTAGTTTAGTCCCAAGGCACCGTATACGTAAACGTTTCCAATGATCTTTTTGGGCTGTTCTCGACATAGTGGTGTCTAAAACAATCATGACAAGTTAATGGCGGGATATTTTTAAACATCTCGATAAACCAGTATACAGATGATTTCATGTCAAAAATAGATAGAATAAAATGAACTAATAATTGACCGACCGTAAAGCCTCATCGCTGAATCTGTAGTTAAATAATATACTAAATATGCTAACCGATCGCATGTCAAACAAATCACACCCCGCACCTTAGTTTTTGTGGTGTCAGATGATCACATTGTGTTTAAGCCTTGAAAGAATTAACAACAGTTCGTCACGTTTTTCCTTTATGCTAAAATCCCCAAGGATATGTTACTGGGAACACTGAAGCTATTGAAAACTAATCGGATTTTCTGTCGTACCCATTAAAATGAAAATCACAAAGCAGCGGTTATTTGAACACCGTTTTACTCCGTTCTGAAAATGACCTGTTAATTTCCCGAATGCAGGCGGGTTGAAGTAAACCCCTTGAGGTTAGTAAAAGGAGGTTTCTGAACTATGCCTCGTTTACATCTTCTGTTATCTCTGAACTTTGGCAATGATCATGGACATCTAACAGTGTATTGTCTACATCCACTCTCAGGAAGTTGTTAGGACTAACATTACTGCTCCCGTCCTCTCACCTATATTTGTATCTACTGTAGAACTACGTGCTAGTCACCCTTTCGATTGCCTGCTGCTAGTCAAAAGTCGGAATGTTTGTTGAGCGTATAAAATAGTTCAAAATCAATATGTTAGGTACATCCCTTACAGGGGACAACAATCCTGTCTGGAACAAGTGAAATCTTGTGTATTCAACAATCAAAGGCTGTGTAGCCGTACAATCGAATGATTATTGTAGTGAGTTGTTCAATGAAGCGAGATATGTGTTCCTAACTCCACACATTCTCACCCGCTTGTGCTTCCGTGCTTATGAACCGTAATTACAATGCAGCAAGTTTAGTACTTAAAATTTCTTTCTGTCTTGTTGAAGCTTTCTGTTATGTTTGTCATTTCTCTCTCGCTGGGCCGATTTCACTCATTGGTCGTCCCTTTGATCCCTCTGGTTGTCCGTGAGTCAACTACTGTAAGCTTTGCCATTATCCCACCACCTCGTTGAGGTATTCCACCAATTGCTGGAATTATCGCGTGCCGACTTGATCACACATACGAACCAACATAGTTGCCCTGATAAGATTGACGTCGGTTAGAAAATATCTTCATGAAGATGCATGAAGACTAATCCAGTTCCATAAACTAAACGTTTTTCGAACGGAAACATACTCTGTGAACAAATGTAGAGGCCACGCGGAAGAATGGCTTTTCTTAAAACTTACTGCGAACGTGATTGTACTGCGGACGGACAGTTTCAGTTATGTGTTATATTTGGACAATCGTACAACTATGTTATTGTAGTTGGTCGACCTAAATTAATAGTAAACGTAACCGTGTGCCCTGTATCGTAAGTTCTAAGACAGAAATTATACATCAGCTTTCACAAAGCCAGAACATTATAGGGAACAGGAATTGGTACATCAAAGCTTGATTGCCGGTTAAGTTCAGCGAGAGTGAATAAACAGGTCCCAACGAGAGAAAAATGATACACCTTCGAAGCAAACGGTTGCTTTACCAACGTAGGATAGTGCATTTTCCAATACAACTTGTAAAAGAATACTACGAGGTTGAACTGTATAAACGATGCCCATTAGTTGTTCCAGTACTGCTCGGAAACTACTAGGAACATTGAATATCATGACTGATGATGCTTTGTTTAGCCTACTCTACACTAAAGTCACATGTTTTTGACCGACAATGTTTGATAAACGAGGTTTAATCAGGGCTTACCTATGCAATACAGTGGAGGATCAGATTTCCTACATTCAGGTATGCCGATATACATTGCAGATTGCCTAAAACATTCCATTTGCATCCGAACGCTAACATGTTTTCTGTAAAAGCACTAAGGCGAAACGCCTGTCCAGACTATGTCCATCGGGGTTGAAGCCAAATTCGTTCGAATGGATTGGAATGAACAGCCATGTTACGCTCATTGTGTTGCTTATTTCGAACGGCCTATAATGAAATCACCTGTTCAAGTACCTCAAACGTACCTTAACGATCTGCGATTGTGAGCAGAAACCTGTCATTCAAGTGAGGAGGAATGACGCACAAAGAATAATTCATTAATACGTTAGTGTGTTTAGAGGACAATGCGCAGACAGTTCAAGATAAGTTGGTTCGCCAAACAACGGGAGTTGTATAAAATAGTGTGTGTATTGTTCCAGCAAACTGCAGAATGCCTCTTCACGACTAGCGGGTAAGTGTGCCTAGACTTACCGTGTACCGTAAAGGCCTGCGTGTAATCAAAGTTCCCGTTAACCTGGAAGATATCTCACAGCCCGTGTTGGTGTTTGGGAAGATGTCGAATCCCGTATGAAATTTTATAACCCTGCCTACTTAGGGCGACGGTGTGCCATTCTTGAATGTACTCTACGGTTACCATACCTAGTCGCCCGGTGTCAAAGATATTCCTAGGATATCTGTTTTAGGCAGCCACTGTCTGGTGAATGATGCCATTGTGTGAGTTCGGCGATGTGTACCAGAAACGAATAGCTTTATATCTGGTTTCACTTCAGCCA
The DNA here is from genome assembly GCA_014338405.1 of Paragonimus skrjabini miyazakii. NCBI lineage: Eukaryota > Metazoa > Platyhelminthes > Trematoda > Plagiorchiida > Troglotrematidae > Paragonimus > Paragonimus skrjabini miyazakii. The sequence continues at coordinate 105,853 of JTDE01000314.1, forward strand.
CTAAAATAGCACGGAGATGCTTTAGACAGGTATACCTAACGCTAACCATATTGAGTTCTGTTTGTACTCCCTGAACAGATAGTCCA
>JTDE01000314.1:108250-121665 GCA_014338405.1 Paragonimus skrjabini miyazakii
CTATGCAAACTTGTCTAATCAGTTACTGAGAACGAATAAGTATTGGGGGGTTTCGTTATTACAAGTTGAATGTCATTCACAGTTGCTCGCATCTTTCACATCTCATTGGGCCTTTAAGTCGGCCCCTCTTAAAAAAGAGCATTATATTCGTTTCACTCAGTGGTCAAAAAGGGCCAGCCAAAAGATCTGAGGTCGTCCAAAAGCACAAGTTAGTTGTGAGTGATGTTCAGTTTATAAAACTTCTTGATAAGTAGATGGACAAGTTGAAAGACTAATCACAGTTGCACCTTCACTTTCAGTCAATCTGATCTCACCCTCAAAAAACCAGGGGAATGTGCACAGCTTGTTACACAATGTAACTGCTAGCATTAACATTTGGCGTTTTTCAAGGTTATCATGATCAGACTATTTGGTAATTGCACGTGTTGGCAAATTATGATGTACTGAGCTAACGCACCGAAGCGTTAGAACACTAAAAACCTGAAAACGTTATATCGTTTTATGCAAAACGAAGTATCGACATGAAAGGTACACCTTATCCTACAGTAACGTCTGTTTCTGACTAGTCCGCATGTTGACTTGTTCCACAATCTCGATTCAATCAATTCGGTTGTTTAATTTATCTGTTAATTCACACGCCTTTTGTGCTAATACACATCGATTGACAGCACTTCTGATTCTTGGTACTGAACAGGCTCCGTTCTACCCGCATCATCGTAAACGTAAGGACTGGATACTTGTATTTTCTCCAATGAGACTGTGGCTCTAACCCAACTTCATTAGAATACTGAATTGTTATGTTCTTGCAGTAATCAATCCACGTCATATACCTTCTTCAATCTGCCGAATAAATTCGCAGCCATGAATGATAATTTTAATTTTCGTAACTATGATGTTATTTCTTGTCACCTTATTTTATGCCATTGTGGCTCGTACATCAATTTCAAGTCTGTGGAACAGAAACAGCCTTCAGTATGTGTGATTTATTGAAATTTTCATATTCAGAATCTTATTCTGAATAAACTGCTATTGTTCACAGTAGTGGGACAGTAGTGGGACCAGTCACTCATGGCGAATGGTATCCTCATAATCTTGCAGAGATAGAAACCGTCTCGAATGGTTTGTCGTCATTGTGATTCAACGATAACTGTTCAGTTTGGAAGCACTAATTTAAACAAAAGACGTTGATATTTTCGATTCAAGTGTTTTCTTATCCCTCACTTAGCTGATATCCTAATAAACTCGTGAAAAGTTAGTGGGCTGTCTTATGGAATAGACGTGCCTTGCTAAATTCAACGGATGTAAGCTTACACATTTTCCTGAGTCAGAAATTTATGAACCGGAAGAACAATAACGGCGTTGAGTACATGTGATGAAAATCTACTCGATTCACCGCTTATCCAAACCCCGACACAATAGGAGTTCTAACAAGAGACCAATCCAAACGTCGTGTTGAAAATACTGCATCAGGATTGGACAACCCGTCTCAATGTTACGTCTTCTGTTATTCGCGTATTTCTTTGTTCCGTATTGCACCAATTAACTTTCAGTTTGTGATTTTGTATGTGTCCATATGATCAGCCAATGAGTGACTATGATTTCTTTAATACTGTTGTACATCCATAAATTCGGCTTCTTGTCTCACGAGTAGGAACTGCTCACTGCAACCAGTCTTCTGCTTATTACTTGCGTGGGAGGTTTTAATTCGAGTACGATTTGTAGGGCTATTCGAAGTCCCTAATTCCGAGTATTACAGTATATTTGCATAATAAAGCCATCATCTTTTTCATTGTGTGGTGATAACCGTCCAATGAACGGCCAGCTGAAGACACGTCGAAAAGACATTCTAAGCCTGCCATTTTCACGGATACTGTCATCTGACCTATTGATTTTTGTGGGTTTTTACTTATTAGTTCACAGATCTGTTGACTATCTTCATCAGATAAATTCTCTCTTTTCAGTGCTTCATTCCTCTTTGTCACTGCAATGAGTTTGTAACTTTTGACATTAATTTCAGAGCTTACAACTTCGAAATTCGAAGACTTCAGGCTGTGCACATTACGCAACCTTCAATGTGTTCCCAACATCAATAACCCAATGATGCTTTTTTCTGGTATAAGAAGACCACAATTGATGACTCCGAGCTCACGGTTTCTTACAATGCGTTTTTCAAAGTAAAAATGAATCTTAGTGCAATTATTATAATTACGTAAGTTAAGTGTTGATGAATGTGAGGGTAGAACTAAATTCGTTCGTCTCTAGTCCATATGCCAACAAACGAATAGTATCAGCAAGGCCTATCAGCTGAGGTTGATAACCACAACCATATGAAAAGAAAAACCAGCTAGAAAATTTACATAAAAATACACAATTTCACCGCTATTCACACATGCAGCTAGATTGAATGACCATTCTTGGTGATCACGTTCTCCTCAGGCTAGTGAGCTAACTCAACGTTGTTCGATCATGTATACCTCTGGTGTTTTGAGTCACCACGTAGTCAGGCTGTTGGATGTCAGACCACACTTCAATTAGCCGAGACATGATGTGTCATGTAGTTATCGACTCATTAGTGAAATAAATGGCACGAAAAACAGGGAACGAGAGTATGAACTTATCGCTGGTTGCAACTTTGAAAGTTAGACTGTGACCATTTCATTTACTCGTAGGCTTATGGGACACCTTAGCTTAAAATGGACTGGCATAACAACAAAACTAGAAAAGTAGTTATAAATAGGGTGATGGACTTGATAAGTTGGAGGAGACCTAATTGTGGAAAATCTGGACCTCGGTTGGATTCGAATCAGCGATAGCAACGGCCTGTCTAATATCAGTGCTGAATAGTTGTACTGGTAGGTTCTAGCGTAAAATGTTTGAGAAAAATCTGATTTTGACAATCAACCAGCCGGAACATTTGATGGGTTCTGTATGACAGTGTGTTGAACGGGTGATTGAGTACAACTATGAAATTCCTGAGCTCCCGATGTAGTTTTGTTGCTCAACTAGTGCAACATTTGTCACGCGTGGAAGCTATATTTCTGTCGGTGGTTCAAATTCAGCCGAAACCAAGATTCCACGTAATTGGGTATTTCCTAAAGCAAAAAATGCCGTAAACGACTGATAGTTCATGACACGACAAGAACAATTTACCACTGGAAATGCTAACATATTAACACTGTATAAGTAATTTCATTTTTAAACTGTAATAGAGTGTGCTGTACAACATCGGTGATTCGACTGCAGTTACGTGTACATATTTCTAATGAGCATGCAACGGTTATGTGAATATATGATGACTCCAGTGTTCTGTTTAGCTAACTACGCCGAACAAATGTGTTCACACGTTTACAGCCGCAACGTGCGTAAACACTTTGTACTTCAAGAGAATACTGAAGAAAATTTACACACGAACAAAACTAACGAAGACAAACTTGAAATGTGGTACAAAGTGCTAGAGAAGAACAAATTATTTGAGTCTCACATGTAATTGACAAGCAATAGGTATATTTCATAAGTCCTGCTTTAAAACATTTCAAAAGAATTTCTTGGAAATTAACTTAGGCGGACAACCTCAACAATTTGCTGTCGTAATAAATCATTTAACCCATTGGAGGCGTCACTAAAGTAGTTTTTGCAGACAGCAATTTGACATGGGTCTTTTTGTGTTGAAAATCGTTATGAAAGATGTCAAACGAAGTCTGATACACCCTCCACTGACTTACACGTGTATATGACCAATTATTTGACTAAAATCGAACCACAGTCACATTTCATTCTAGGAACAGAAATATAATTCTAAATTGGTCCCGGGGAAGGTTCTAGAACTAAACCGTCATTCGTATGAAGCAGTTTCATAAACCAATGGATTCCAACCATCGGGGAACAAACTGACGACCTAAGAAGATGACACCATTGAGAGAAAAATACTCCAATTTTCTAAATATGGGGACCCGAGTTTTTTCTATGAATTTCAGTTCAATGTGGATAAGTTGATATGGTTGCACTAAACTCAACTATCTTACTAAATTTTAAATATATATGTAACATTCCATTGGGTCTTACTGAATGTGCTTCGTTCTCTTTGAACTGATGCTTCTGTTCATAAAGTGCCCAGACAACAGCAGAACGATGGCAATGCGTTTGAAATAGAACAAAATCTGAAAGATGGCGAGATTAAGAGACTACTGATGTAAACGGTTAGCCCAAGAGAGATAAGTGAGAGTGATTACCTCCTGGTTTAAGAGGAGTGAACATCAATAACCAGAATTATGGTTTCAGAACAAACTTTCACGTGACAGTTAACATGTCACCTTATCAAAATAAGCACAAAGAGTAAACATGTTTGTAAAGAACATCAATTTGTTTATTTTCTGTTAAATGTTTAGAACAGAGAAAAGGTACTGAAATGAGGAAATTCATTGGAATTATATCACGTGGTAAAAAAATCAGTTTTAAGTAGGCTTGAGTTTAATCAATAAAAATGTTTAAGCCTTAACCGGCTTACCTTTAAACCGAATGTAACATGCTTCAACTAAACTGTGCACACTTAATTGGTCAAGCAGAATACATAGTTCACCGGGCTTGATAGACCGTATGTATATACATACAAATATACGTATATAGTGTAATCTAACTAACAGAGTAACTGGTTAGACATGACCACCGATATTGGAATCAGCAGTACCCATGAACAACACATTACACTAAATATCTAGCTAGAAGTCCAACTGACGGAAACGGACAACTGGTTAAACTGGCCAAATATTTCAGACTGTACAAAAAAATGACCATCTCATTCAGTTTTCATGTGGTTCTTTTTACATAGCTCTTGTATAAACCCCTTTCTTCTCTAGCCATTTTAATTACGAGATTCAAAATCCAACACTCCATAAAACTAGAAGAAAATATTGCTATATTGGATGGACTAAAATTTAAAAAAAACCTGGAAATTTGTCAATGATAGTCTGCTGTTTGCCTTTTGCGACCTGGGCTAGTACTTCTGAAACTGATTGTCATTAGTACAAATATTCGTAAGAAAGCTGATATATAAATAAAGTTCGACGTGGAACCTGACATCATATGTTGAGAAAAAGGAAGCCAAACTTCTGTGGTTTAGTTAGGCGATAGAATGATTCCGTTTAGCATTTGACTTGTACGTAAGGAGAAACAGGTGCTAGTAATTTTGACAAGATGCACTTGGAAATAATTATGGTTTGATTAAACAAACAAAAGGTTTGAAATAACATATTGTTCAAACGGATACATCTTCATAGTGGAATACGACCAGTATGAACACTGTCGATGAGGGGTAGCGCTAATGGGGAAGTTATTTCAGAAAAATGCTTGCTAATTTTAACGGGTTTACCTGACAAAGGCAGAGTTTGAAAGTCGTTCTAAAATGTGTAAGATAAAAAATGTTCGTAGAAATGTGTACGACAATATTATAATTCCCATATTTACACCAGATTTCCTGTTAGAGGAATTAAAGATGAAAGATCGCATACAATTAATCTATTTTGAAGTATTCGTACTGCTTGGGAAGCAAGAAAACGTACATTACGAGATGCTGATTTTTCGGTGATGCTTATCAGTCGACTTCATAAAACATTCCGTTTATAGATTTAACACATAGCGATAAAACTGAAATAAACCACAGTCATATGAGTACATATCACACTAGGACAAGCAGTGTTTCAGTGATACTACGACGAGACTGAGAGCTACATAAACCAGTGGAAGTATAAACGGTTGTAACCGACTGCGACCCGTGCATCAGGAATAAGAGGATCACCCAAACCATACAAAACCGGTATCCTTTGAAACCCATCCTTGCGATGGAAGATTCAACATACAGCGAACTCACTCGACGTCTAGATACGTTTTTTGATCACATTCGTAGTACTTAGAGCTCTCGATCTACGAAGAATTCCTCGGATTTATGCGATGTTCTGGAAAATACTTTGCCGAGTTCCTCACAGTAACTTTATTCAGTTGATGTAGACTCACTATTAACAAATGTTCCTGTATATGAAATTTCATGTTTACATTAAGTTATTTTACTTCATAATGCTTGTTTATGTATTCCCGTCGATTACCATAAAGGATTATTGTCCGTCGCCACTGAAACTATTCGATACAAGTTCGATGAACGTGTTTAATTTAATGGTATAGCAACAGGCAATCCGTTATGCCTGTGATTGTCTGATATTTGTTTTGGAATGGTTGAAGATCGACTAACTGGTTGTGTTGATCGTTATTTGGTTTGCATCCGTTAAGTCAGTGAAATTTCAAAAGTACACATTTTGATCATTTCCTAGAAATTTTTGCCTCAGGCTAATCCTACCCACTGAAATCCCTCTGTTAGCCATGAAGAAGGGAGTTACATGACTCATCATCTACCCCAGATCTTATTACTAAGCGCTCGCATGACACTGTTGGCAGAAAGACATATGAAGCGGTAATACTTACAATTCTCCTCATTTGCGCCCGTGGCTTACAAACGTGGTTTAGTACGAAAATCGTTAAATTGAACAAAGCAGTTACATAATACCGACCGCTTAAAGTCTAGAAGGGAACTCCGGAGGAATGTTCCGTTTGAGGATGGGTGTCCAGCCATATTTGTTTTAATTCATTGCACGTAGCAGTTGACAAATTCTGAGCCATAATCAGATCCGAAGACGCAGGTTTTCGTCAACCTTTTGTTTGCACGAGAGACCACAATACCAGCAAGGTGATTGAGAAGTTAAAATTCGCTATTGATCGAACTCATATAACGGCGGAATCAGGTTTGTTATTTTCTATCCACAAAAGTATTCTCTATCGCCTTGGCCTTTCTTTTTCAAAAGGCTGTATCACCGATATCATCTAGCTACATTTTTGATAGTGCACACATTGGTAGAACGGACCAAAACTTACGACATGGAAAGGCGAAACCCATCCCTCAAAAGGATAGCACAAGCGATAAGTCAATACGGATTGGCATGTCAGCATCCTAATAGCGTCTGCGAACGTGAAACGTTTAAACACAATTGGTTGTGTGATTGTTCCCATTACTTCGTTCGAGGTCATATTACGCATTTTGAACTCCAAGATGTGAGTGTTTATTAAGGCGTAGTTAATCAAGTGTCACAACACAACATCCGTCTGTTGACACAAAGTGCTGGCGTAATCAATCTTTTCGCCATGGCGTTGGAACCGAATATATTCACCCTTGTCACCGTGCCATGAACTGAAGGTTTTATTTAATCGATTGACGAGAATCACCGGACTGTTTGCATCTCGCAATGTTATGTTCGCCTTATTGATTAACTGTTTAGAATAAACTCGATGTTCCATAACTGATATAGTTTTTGAGATGGTGTTCCAAGAAGGGACAAGTAAACGCTGATGTTTATGGCTGGTGCGTCGACATTGAAATGTGTTCAACAGAAGTCAGACTGGAACGCTAATATTCCTGAGAAATTATTAAAGTATATTAAACCTGCTCAAATCTATGCTTATTATTACACAGTTGTATAGTATTACGGGTCCGCAATCTGTGACCTTGTTACGAGGAGAGGATAGAAAGTTGAGAACATGAGATCAGATGAGAATGTGATTAAACTGAATATTTGTTTCTGGATGACACCATATGATGACAGTTAAAACTAGGTGTCAATTACGCTATCTGCTTGTTATGAGCATAAAATGGTTCGTTTTTATGGTTGCGCAGCAGAACAGTCTAGTACACCGAGCAGTGTGTTCACCTGACCACTGCATACGGATTGGTGTTTCCGATATGGCTTTCTAATGTCGGCCCAACAAACTTTTGTGCTACTTGAGTTGGACTACCAGTGGTAATCTGGTGTTTAATGTCTGAGTTTGAAGAATGAAGGTTAATACCATGGCTTGCATCCGTGTTGTGTTGCAGGTTCCCCAGGTAAGGATGCTTGTCAGAGATTGAACTTGCTATCAGAAACACTGCGGAAACGAATTCGATGACTGTTTTGTTATGAGATAGATTTTCCTATTTAGACGCATTCTCAGTTTGTATGTGTTTGTCCATTCACGTAATAGATGTCAGAAAATTGTTCAGAAAATTCAGAATAATGAATCGAAAACGAAAAAGAATGACACACTTAAGCCTAAACAGTTTAAGTGGAAAATCGTAGAAAGATGAAGTACGTGATCAAGAAGAATTGTTATGAGATCTCCCTAAATAAAACAACAACGTACGTATAAAAATCAACATTGATCGGACTGGAGTAACTTACATTCACTGCGCACCATACGACCAGTATGTAAAAAAGTATTAAAAAAAACAAATTTCGCAACGTCTTTCATTGTATTGACAATCTAGTATCTACTAACTAGGTGGAAGCTAAAGAACGACCGATGGAACAATCTCTGGGGACGCATCGTATTAACATAAGATACATCTGTCAAGGACATTTGAAATAATATTATGCCATAACTACTTCATGGTTACCTCATTACCAACGCAAATGATGGAGCAAACAGAACAGCAGATAGGGATACCTGCACGTAGAATAACAAACTATCTACTACTATGCCTTATAGAAGTTTCTGTTCTAGATGAAGGAATCTGTGACTTTAGTTCGAATAGAACTAAATCAGAGGAGTCAATTAACCTATGCAAACTAGCTCCTTGTTTCCAGGTGATAGAATTCAGTTTAGATTGAACACATGCACGTACGTACGCATACAATCACAAACAAGTCATCTTCCTCGTACCGCCTTCAGCACTGTATAATGTGGAATCAATTATGCATATGGGCGGTAACATATAGCTGTGTCGGAACGCCGTGAATAAAAAATGAACAGCCCTATCATGTGACACCTACAGATTATGGAGAAAATCGATGAGCTAAATGATTTCATGTTAGCTTTATTGGCTAAGAACCGAGATGGCAAAAGCACCCCAAAAATTTCTTGTCTTATTAGAGTATTATAAGTGAGGTTTTTGTAAACAGAGTCGAAGATTATCATGAATAAGTGAGTTGGTAAACAGAGACAACCGAGTAATGTGAGCTTCACTTACAAACGAATGATGATTTAGTCGTTACTAATGTGAGGTCAATGGCGCAGTGGTCAACGCGGTTTATTCATGATAGCCTGGTTGGAGTTCCAGTCGCTGCCGTCGTATGGGTGTGCACTGCTGGCGAGCCCTAACAAAGCCCTAACTGGATTAGGTGCTGACAGAAAAGTCTATGGGAACGGCACAACTGGGAACAATTATGAATGCCGTTTAACCTATATCAACAAACCCCACACTACTAACCGGTAAGCAAAATATGCACGGTAACCAACAAGAAGAACTTATTAGACCGTTCTTTTAAAGCATACAGATTAAAAACCTTAATGGAGTCTTGGTCCTTTAATGATTTCGTTTTCTTTTCAAAGCGTCCACGCAATTTTATGTCTAGTTATTGAATATCTACTACCAGCAAAACCTAAAACCTAGTTACATCTCACTGTAGTAATTACATTGAAACAAACGTTCAAGTCACCTTTGGAGCTGACGTTCACCGTTGTGAGTGTTCCAATAGCGATTATTTCTGAAACAACCAGGGTCTGAGCCTCAGTCCACATTTTTACACTTCGCCCGTAACCTCACACTGTTACACAATGAGTCACCATATCCAAATGCCCAGCCGCATTTTCTTGTGAGCAGTACTCGGTTTGGTTGTTCATCATGAAAAGGGATACAGTAAGTATCCCGTTAAGTCTAATCAACGACCACACCTCAGTTAGGTTTAAAATAGTAAATTCATTGAGACTGGTCAGAAATGAATTGACTACTGGTCAGTAGTTTTGGTAGTGCTGGATTTAAATTGGTGGCCATTCACATTTCTTGAGTGAAAACGCAGTTCAGCATTCAGATAAAATAATTCCACCATATCTACCACTAAGTTCATCACTTAATGCGAATACGTAGCGGATTTAGACTACGCAAGTAGTTCTTTCCGATGAATGTTGGGTGGATGCGATTGTACCTGATGTCTAGTTTATATCGGCTCAAAACACACTGATAAGAAATCGCTCCTACAACAGTAAATAAGTGGTGTGACTGTATCCCTGTCCATAATCTATCAATCAAATTGAAATAAACCAAATCCCCGACTACTCATCAGTAATCTATCTCTATCTGTCTGTCATATGTAACTTGCATTTTTTACGTTTGCAACTGATGAGAGTAGACGAAATGTCAACATATCGCAACATCTGTCTTCTTTCTGCACTGATGTAGTTATCAACGGGAACCTAGTGTTTCAAGTTAATTTGGAGTAATAGAGATTGGTATATTCTCGCACAGATTACAACTGTGGTAGTAACAACGTGTCTCTGCTTGAGTATAGACATGTGAGCTGTAAAGGCTATTGTTGGCGTTATTCCACCTCATCATGAAACACATTCATTTTGCTCAAATTTTATGCCTAAACTGTAAAAAACGAATGGCAAACAGAAATTACAGACGAATAAACAAACCAGATTTAAAAAAGCCTAGGTGGCGGTGCGTTCAAATAACCTGCAGCTCGAACGAATATTTCAGGTAACTGTATCCACTAATGATGTCACTTCGTTTGGTGATGAAACGTTTGAGTTCCAAATACCGAGCCCGGCAAACATCCGAAAACCTAAAAAAATAAACTACAGTGTACTATACCTTTTGAAGAATATATGTCAGGAAGAAGTATTTCAAATTGAAAAAAGACATAAGAGGCATGCTTTTGGCTAACTATTGTTTTGTTACAATTATTTCCCATTCACTATGTACTTCCTTACATCCTTCCGATGTATCAACGCTTGGATACTAAAGGTCATTCATACAAAACTTGCTTCGCAGTTCCGTATATTATTAAAAAACCATCTGGGTTTAAATTTGACCAAGTTGCTGCAGATAAACGGATCAATGCTCGTATTTAGCTGAGGATCATTCCACTTGGAATTCGATCATACCAGCAGTGATAGCATTTGTTGTCGTGCAAGGTCAGAGACTTGCGGTAAAAGGTTATATGCCGAATGTAGGTACATGAAGTTTTACTCAGATTTTGTATCTAATAAGACGTCCGGACTAACGGTCTTCTAGAAAGTCCAGACCTGGATTTGACTATTTTCATTTATGTTTCTCTCGTTTTTTATTATCGGAACTACGATGAGCATGTAATGTTTTGTAAGACGCATCTGCTACTCACATGATCACAGGATCAAAGTGGTGATCGGAGTGCCACTAGATTGGCACAATATGTTGGTAATCATGAAACTTCATTCTTATACCGATTACAATACTTGGGGGCTCAGTAACTGAACATGTTTAGTTTTAGCAATTGTTTCAACAACCTAGAGAGTTCATCCAGTTAACACAGAATACTGCATATGAAAGATGATCACCAACAATAAATTATCCGGATTCAAACCAGCGACAGAAACACCATGCCCAAACGCGACAAGCGCTCTACCAGCTGAGCTACGAAGCATCTGTCGCTGGTTCGAATCCAGTCGAAGTCTAGATTTTTCGCAAATGGATCTCTTCTAAATTATCAAATCTGCCAAACTACTTATCAGTAATTCAATAAATTACCCATTGAAATATCAGAAAAACGTATGTCATTAATCCTTTTAAGTTTCAATAATTACACCTCATCCTGAATGGTTCCATGAATAGAGGACAGTCGACTTAAGTCCACATTACAACCTTATATGATAAAACTTTATTTTGCTCTTTTGTGCAGGATCCGGAGTGATGCACAGAAGGCACACAGAAAAATGTATACGCCAGACCTAACCACCTTTGTGTGCACGTGTAAACAGATTTTCTCTATAATAGACAGTAGACAAACTTCCCAACAAAAGTGGACTATGAAAATCAGACATCCTGAGCAAGTCTTATGACGGGTTGAGGTGGAATTTTCTGATGCGATACTTTGGCCATTCCTAGCTAGGTTTCTGGTACGTCAGACTGAATTACAGCACCCAGACACCCGTGCGCGGTGACCATTAGACAGAGTGCTCACAGGATTCCTGTTCTGTTATAACAAATCACGTAAGTTCGTACACTGAAAATAGTGACTATCACAGGTGAAAACACCACTACACCGGGGTCTGGTTGAAGAATAATCCCGATCTTCGTAAAGAGCATCTTCATGAAGCGGGACCTAACTATATTTGAGAGCTGCTGATCCGAGTTGCATAGATCAGGAAGACGGATAGCTCACCAATCACGCAGCGTCGCTGACGCTAGAAAATGCTAACGAGTCATCATTGCATTAAAAGTCGGATTATCTCTTCCATGGCCATTCAGAGAGAACCAGCAAGAAACGGTTGTAGCATCTGATCCTGCCAGCTCTTTTTCTGTTCGGTCCCCTAGGTCCGCCAGATCAACCGCCTCCTCAGAAAAATCTTAGGCTTTGCAATCCACTACAGCTTGGTTGCAGCCCTAACACTCCACCTATGAGGTGCTTGGTTTCAAAGACACAGACCCGATCATGGGTTTTCCCCAATCAGTGGCCAAGCACTTCCCTCGACCGCCTACGAGAAGAGTATAGATCGAGCTCAACAGTCTTCCTTGCAGAAGGAAACCCTTCAGGAAAAAACAGTCCTTTCCAAGAACCAATTTTACTAATAAAATTGGTTGCATTCAGTAATGGCATTGAAAAGTGAAACTTCTCACAACCACACAGGAAACACGCCCAGGGATTTAAACGGGCCCAATCCTCCCCAGAAAGAAACCGTGTAACAAGCTCGTCAGCACCGACGCAAGTTGCGTACACACTGATCCAAGGGTGAATCACTGTAATATGTGAATCTTCTAGTGTAAAATTTTCGCGCATAAAATAACCAGTCTAGTGAAACTGGACTGGAGTTAATTCAGCAATTATTCTGCTATCTGAGTCTTGCTAAACCCAGGTTCACCAAATAATCACTTTAGCGTGTGGCCAATACATTTCAGACGTACTGTGTAGCAAACCTGTTTGCGCGAAGGATATCGTATATTCCGTCTCGACTCAACTGAAGCAACTGCAATATGACCTAGAGGCCTAGTTTGCCAGAAGACGAAAAGCAAACTATGCTGACCCTGTTTTGATGTTCCGTCAAACAGTAGCTTACTGGATGACGTTTCAAAAAATCTGGTGTTCTTCACTGCCTTTGATAAGATAGTTCTGGTAGTCTAGATTTCATGGATTTAAATTATCATTGTATGGTTCTTATCTAAGCTTGGACAGCTTAAAAGCATCAAAGTATGCTTAAAATTTTACAGTTGCATGGCAGTAGATACCGGACAGTTCAGTGTCGGGTGCTTGTTCCTCCTATTGTTTTGACCATAAAAGACGCTCAGCCAGGGAATTTGTGTATTTCCGAATGATAAAACCAAGAGAAAATACAGTATCACGTATGCAAACATTATTTTTTTACGA
>JTDE01000314.1:121765-137461 GCA_014338405.1 Paragonimus skrjabini miyazakii
GTTAGTAGCAGTGCACCGCCATTCTCTTTGTTAACACGTCTTGCACAGCGCATATACACTTTTCCAATGGTGGCCTTTAGCTCCAGGTCTTCCTAAAAACGGTAACTTCTCCTTGGTTTCTGCGAGTCTGGCCGTATCAGGCTACCCCCTTGTGACGCTGCACATTAAACAGCTCTACTGCCTTCTCCTAACGGTACATTAATATCATTGTTTGCATCGATGATTGTATGATGACTGTCGTCCTCCCAGCAAGTTACAGGCTAAAGCCATTAGGCATTTTATCTCCTAGTGAATTGTCTACAAAATTTTAAGACATTAAAAACATTTTCAATGAGACCTAGTAGTAAGTATGCAAACATTTCTAACTTGACGATTCTGAGATAATAACATTCTCGCCCAGTGCGTCGCACCAACACTGATCGGAGTTCGGTGGATTAAAGTCCTTGTCCCTCCCACAATGAAAAACATGTTCACAAAGAAAACATTTTTGCTATCCCTTAAAGGTAGTTGTAGTTGCAGAATGCAATGTATGTACAGTTTCAAAAATTCAGCGAGAGCTAAGGGAAGATAGCAACCATAGCGGTCATCTCTGGTGTGGCACTCACAACCCATTCGACTGATTGTTGTTCACGTTCCGGTTCGGCTGATTTTTAGAAGTACATTTTATCGGTTCAACTGTTCTGCTACTGTCGTCCGGAAAAGTGTGTTTGCCTAGTAACTTGATCACTAGTTTTGTCCATTGACTTGCTGGGGTGCAGCACATGTTAAGAGCGCTTTCTGGTAAGGTTGCTGATCTGAATCGATTCATCATAGCCCAAATGAGATTCGTGGAAAAGAAAGATTTGGCTATGTATTTTAACCTCCCACTGGATAAACTGCGCTCAGTGTTTATAGTCTGGATAAGCTGCCTACTGGAATATAGTGAATTAACTAGATCTCGCCCGGTACTCCATGAGGAAGATACCCATTGCAGTTTAACGCGCGTGGGTTTATTCTTCTCACCCCAGTGAATGGGTGCACACAATCACTTACGAACACACCTCGTTCTAGAGCATCAGAGAAGCGATTAATAATTGAGCATTAACAATATTACACGATTTCTCTGTCTATTGACTTGCCGAACTCTAGCGGTTAATCACTTGTAATTATGTTCTACCGAACTGTTAACTCTCATGACGACGGCCTATTAAACTCATGAAGTCAAACCTGCATTTCAAAAGTGGGATATGAGAAAAGGTAAACATCACCTGGTTCGATAACTAAGTTGCCTACACTTTGTAGGAGTAGGTTAAAAGTGAAGATTGGTCCTAAATGATTAGAAGCCACTATCATTTCAGACTGAAAGAAAGGATTGAGGGAGTAACAAACTCAGATCTGCTTGACAACGAAAGAAGAAAATCAGATTACCTGTTTATTTTTCGAGTTTACTCAGAACATAACCAAAATGGTCAAGTTGTTTAATATTGAGCATGATGATTCCGGGTTGGGTAACATCAGTCTTCTGAAACTGGGTAATGTTTGTCATGGAACATGCAGTGGTGGACCGTCAAATGCTGATCTGATTGTCTTTGAGGTTGTTTGAGCAATCCTAGCAAATCTTTAGAAACGCAGGAGGCTGACGCAGCAAGAATGAAATGATTCTTGGTACTCTTTGCGTAGTATCTTGAGCAGCAATTTCAACCCTTGAAAGAACCACAACTTCAGGAAGCATTGGTAAGCTAACCAGATCGCAGCTTAAAACTTCTTCGGTGAATTACCATGAATTTTCAACAAATATTTCTTATTGACGGGGCGACCTTCCACTTTAGTAATTTCAAAATCATACTGCGACAGGTACTTATGAGCGATTGTATTAACATACTAAAGACTGATGCCAGCAGTAAGCGATATAAAAACCATTGATAAGAAAAATGTTCTAGCTGAGAAACCAGTCCGAGTCTTCTTAAGAATTTTCACGAAAAACAGGTGGACCGATGCTCCAATATTCGATCGTTATTGGAAAGTTAATAACAAAACTGCTAATGACTCACCAAACATTCGTATCGAATATCTACCGTTACGCTCGATTCTACCATGTTAGAATGGCTCTTGTAATCAACATTCAACATGTTGACTTGATATATCTTCACTGACGATTACTAATGAGGCACCTGTACTGTTGAACGTGTGCCAATTAGCTGCTAATAGATGCTCAGCTCAGTGTATACTTTCACTGACCAAAAAATGTTCCCATGATCAATCGGATAATCGGACTCGGAAGGTCGTCGATGAATTTACCTCGATGGGACGACCATAACAATTACACGGTATTTCATCACACCAAAAGTCAACTTGAGAATCGAGTTGGGCTTATTTTGTTAAAAATTACTGACAGGTAATGAGGGATTTTGACTGATACAAATGGAACAACATTCTCAACCAACCACGGTTTTTGAATCCGTATTGGCTTTTCGCCCAGACCATCCCAAATTAAAGCACCAAACGTTTGTCTGAGCTCTTGCTCTAGTCTTGGTACAACTGGGATTTGAACCTCCAACCTTCACATAGGGCGATCATTTTGATGAACGTTCCACCGGTCTTACACTAGACACGATCAACTCTTCATGTATACATCAGTAAGCAGAACAGGTGTGAGTATTTTCGGGAATATAACTCAATGAGATATCCTAGTTTTCTGTTCATGGACTTAAGTAAACTGAACAGTTACTGTGACTGTTTTTTGGGCATATAGAAAATTTGAGCATCAGTCACAAGCAAATTTGGCTGTGCGTTTGCGTGTGATAATTAGGTAGTATCCAATGTGAGGTGATTGACGCAATCGCAAACACGGTTGCCTTATGAGAAGGTGGGCTGGAAGTCCAGTCCTGGGTGTGAGAAAGATGTGCACTACTGATCAACTCTAGCAGAAGAGGAACCGGTGTCTAGTTTTTCTTTTTTGGAGACGTTTGTTGAAAATATGTGTGTTTACAGAAGCCGCGATCAATTCAAGATGGTATTCATTTGTTGAAACTGACCAGAACGCTTCTGACTGCATTTGTACATTCCATTATCTCCCTAAAAATCGATCAACCATAATTATTTTCTACAGAGCCATGCTACTTTAAGTGGATTGGTAAGTCATGCAAATCGACTGATTGAGGAAAGAAGCAGACGCGTTGGACCGTAACATCCTGCTGGAAACAGAAAACAAAAACTGACAAAGGTTGCTCTTATCATTTAAAGGAGCTCCCTTTCTTAAGCTTATCAAACTAATCAATTAGGAGACAAACCAACCTGGAATCAAATTCACTGCGGTTGTTAACTACCATTAAAATATACATAATTGATCGTGATCGTTCACCATCCTTTCGCAGAAGTTGAGTTAACAGTAACAATGATCGCGTAAACACATGACTTTTAATTTTCTAGTTAAATGATGTTTGACCCTTATTTTGATAGATGTACAATTGTTGTTAGCTTGTGGCTGATAACACTGTGTCCATACCTGTTGTATGTTTGCCATGATGCATTACGTGTTATCAGTGTCACATAATCTCAAAAGCTCAACCAAACTAGAATTGATTATAAAATAGATAAATATCTCTCATCACGTGTCGAAAGAAAAAAATAACGTACAGAACCAAAACAGTAACTCTTACAATAAACAATCATGGAAAGTATTTTAAACATCACTTGTTCTGTGAGTTGGATATAATATAAGTGATTTACTACACACGCATACGTATGGTCTGGCTGAAATACAATAAAAACAGCAGTATCAAGTGATACTTACGAGAAATTGATTGGAAGACTTAGTTTCATTTTGAACAGTCGATGTACACGGTTCTAACCCGGTGACAATTTTTGATTGAGATTTGGCGCCATATCGTTCAACACAAACCTTGGGAATAGGGAAATCGGGAGTCCGCTTCGATTCACAACAACTACTGTCCGTTGTGAACAAGTTGAGGGAACTGGTGTCGGCAAAACTGTCCAACTCTTGACTATCATAATCTTCTGTTGAACCGAACTGTAGATTCCACTCAGGATTGGGCTCTTTCCAACTAATGTGAGCTGCAGTCTGGGCGCCGTGAACACTCCAAGGTACGGAGCACGACAAATCTGAAGGGTGGTGTGCATGTTTATTCCAAAGTCTTTCTCGACCCGTATCATCTGGGGACAACTTGAGAGTTGAGGGTTTTGGGCGATTGGTTGGTCTATTTCTTCCACCTGGCGCATTCATCCAACTCGGACGATAAAACTGCGGTGACAGCAATAACGACAATAAGCAATGTAAATGGATTGTGGGAAACTGAAAGGATATCGGACACAGGATACATAGACTGAAATATACAGAAGCCGCAACTGCATATGCATGCCTTGACTTGGCTGTGGTCAGTGCGGGTCAGCCAAGTCATTTAGTTTGTTCCCGAAAGTGTTTTACATTAATCTAGCAGAAGGATTGTTTGCACAAGATATGGTATTTAAAATTACAATAAACCGCCCCAGTTACTCGTAACACATTCGCCATCCGCACACCTTTTCCATTTACTAATGTGGTCAAAATTAAGCCTACGAGGACAGCTCTAATCTGATTAGTTGGCGAGTGAGCATAGACAGACAGGTCGGACAACGCTGATTGGCGGAGTTCTTGTGACCGTCAAATTTCCACGACTCACTCGCTTCCATACTGGATAGGGTGATAACAGTAGCGTTCAGAACACTGGCAGTTGCCACTGAATGGCTATCATTTCGACGAGCATATTTTGACAATTAAGGAGCTTCGTGGAACTGTTTTATCCAGCCTCCTACTAACTGGGCAATATTACACCGGTAAAACCTACTCACTCTATTCACATCATCATCAAAATCAAGCCGAGCGCAGAGTTATTCAGTCCGCTTTTTTTCAATGAATGGAGGCGGGATATTCTTTCAGAATATCATGGATTTTAGGAGATTTACAGATTGCGAAATGCTGAAAATGCGTATACATATTTGAATTTGACTTGAAAAGCTTAGTAAACAAAGAGAAAGCAGTAGATGTTTTTTCTGTCTTAGATACTCCACAATAGCAAGATGCAGAATCAGAAGAAGTTAACATGGGCTGAAAAGATAAACTCAACCGCAGCATGTCAAACACACTACATGCTCATCCTTATATGCAGTTAATAGCAGCTGACTAACAGTAACAGTGAGAGGCCCGGTGTCCTTCCGTTACGATAGTCAACCAGGTTGGAGACGCGGGTTGGTGTGCTGAATATGGACGCCATATCTACGCTTGAATTTATATACTGACGGCGCTGCCGCAATTGTCTTGGATAGATTGTTCCAGCCACAATGTGTCAGGCATATTGCAAATGGACTTCAGTATCCGAGAAACGAAACCTGGTCAACAGTAGCGTGCCTACATTTAACTGCAACGACTCTGGAAGTCAAGTTGTCAGGGATGGTTTGGTGTTTTGAATGTATGCTTGAAGTCTGAGCAGACATTCGTCTGCTGGTGATCTTGTTACGACAGATTCCGGTAGTCTGGATCCGAACGAACACGGACAGAAGAGTATCTCCAAGTCAAAATGTACGCCCGTTGAAATTTTAGTGGGTTACCCCTGAGATGTCCTCCAAATTCCACTGCATATTTGTACGTGATTTTCACGGAAATTTACAGTAATACAGAAGAATACCAGGGGAAATTAAAGATAAATACTTGTATAAATTAGATATGTGCATTGTTCTTTTTCATCCCGGTTTCAGAAGGAGCATATCATGGTAGAGTTTCGATAGTGTAACGGATGTTATGTGAACGTATCCTTTCGTGAAGTAATCTTCGCGTTAACCAGCCATGTCCTCAAAAGCATCATCTCTTTTGTAGTCCAGGCCATTCCCATTGGTCAAAGCGAAAGGGCTTCCTTTGAAACAGAATTGCCCTATAGGTGCGAAAGAATATAATCAACCTGTACATAAACAGGGTTATTCTGATCATTTATAGAAAAGATACGGATAGGAGAAGCGGGAAAACGCTTACTCACATTTGTTGAACGATTCAACGAGAAATGTAATTGACACAGTGAAACTGACTTAGACAGTCAGCAACTGTGACAGTATGCATGTGTAATCGATGCTATTAGCGATTGAATAACCTCGAATAAATATAACCACATCTAACTAAAGTTGTCTAAGTGGCTTTGCAAGTAGACAAATCAGACCACCTTTCAGAACATCAACTATTGACTATCAAGGCAGCCTCTGATCATGTCACGTACTTGGCTAATAGATCAAAAGGGAAACAGAATGATGTATGCATGAGCAGCAGTAAGCAATCTCAATTAAATAGAAGAATAATGACCATTATACAGAGTGTTTTTACCGACAATTGTTATTGGAAAGCAGTCATGTCACTTTTTGGTTGGTCAAATCTTTATTGCTCCCCATGACTTTGGTACGAACAATTTGATTGTCTAAACCCAATAAGCAAACAAATTATCTCAGTCATTAATCTATAACAGGCAAGCTCGATGTGGTAGTTGATTACTGTTTTTATTGACTGACGTTGATTGACTTCAGTCCAAATCACAACAGCCTGGACGTGTACTTTGGTTAGCTGTAGCGTTTTCCAGTGAGGAACCTGTTCCAGTCCAACTTCTTTACAATCAAGATGTCCATAGTGGACAATTTTGGAAGCCGAATGAAAGTTGCATGCAAAGCAAGCGGCTTCAGCCATCCGGTATATAAGAGGTTATTTTGGTCAAGTTGAGGAAGGTTTTACAAAAAACGGTATGGAAGACCATACATATCACAATCGGTTGATCACTAAGAGATCGATACTGTCTAGAGAATACCTACTGTTTACTCTGTCACTTTGCGTATGATGATAAACGGAATGCAGTGATCAGCATTGCCTCCGTTCGCCGTACTTTCTAATTGGAAATTATTTCCTTTACAAGGTACAGACAACGAACCAAAATAGTCAGCTAAAGCCAGGGTATGTATCAGAGATTAACTTTAACGAACTACCTACTAAGTGGTACGTCTTAATCAATCTAGTTAGCAGTCCGATCATCATTGAGATGCACTTTGAAGACAGATTAATATAAGCTAAAACGATCGTTTCCGTCTCACTTTGAAACCAGTGCTATTTAGCTTTTCAATTCATGGAGTCATTCTGTAGAGAATGAGTGATGAAGATGCAATATCACCCATTCAAGCGATTTAAACGGTTGACATTTTGATGCACACAAGTAGCATGCAGTTGTCCGGTCCTACTTCATGGACTCATTTTCTCATATATTGATCATAATGCACCAGGTCGTTCCATCATCAGCAGATAGCAGCAGGGAGTATCGCCAGCATGAAAAGACTGACCCAAGTGATGTGAACCAAGGACGCGGCTGGCGCAAGGGTTACTTATTCAGAAAACAAATACATGGGTTATGTGCTTTAGCCAAACAACAAACAAACACACTCATTTGCATACAACGTTGGTCCCACATCGTCGCGGTTGCAATGGTCGGCAATTCTCAGTTCCTGTGTGTGCCGCTGATTTAATCTGCTCTAACAGTTTGTGTACGGTCTCCACATGAAAACGTCGGCCAAGCAAGTATGGCCCCCATTTTGCCAAGGACCACACTATCGCCAAACAGGCCTTCTCTGTGGCTGAGTAGTTTCGTTAAGCAGGAGTTAGTACCCGACGGGCACATTCCACAACACCGCCTATCTACGTCAGTACAACTCCGATTCTTACATTGCTGGCATCCGTTGGGATTACGAAGCTCTGTCTAGTCACCGATAATTTTAGGGTCAGCTCTCGCTTCTTCTTCTTCTTCTTCTTCAATTGTTGAGTTTCGACAAACGGTTGATTGACTCTTTCTGACCACTGAAATTGACAATTCATCCTCAAAATTTCGTATAATGTGCTGGCTAGTTCATTGAGATTTTTGATGAAGCGGCTTTAGAACCCAACGTGACCAAGAAACTGTCGCAATGTCCTCCTCGATGTTGGCACCGAAATAGCCTCGATCATTAACAGTTTCTCGGGTAGTGGTTGGACCTTACGTTAACCGACTTTGTGACCGAGTAGTACCACTGTTTGTTTCGCCAGTTGAGGCTTTGGATTATTGGCCCCTATACCGGCTTATTCAATCATCTGCAACACAGCCGAAACGTGTATTGTTTGTTTTGTTTCATTCGAGCTGTAGATGACTTGTATATGCGTCAAGGCCGCTTGTGTGCCCTAGATTCGTGCTGAGACGCAAGCTGCGTTCTGATTGGTCGCGCCTTCAACGACCAACGGCACATTCGTCCATGCACATTGTAGTGGATCTAAACATTATACAAATTTCATGTGTGAACACGAGATCAAAAAGGTGATAAAAATGGGAACGAATGACGCCTGTAAACGCGACAGTACAGTTTGTACTTCTGCTGAGTCACGTGTTCTCCCTACCGTTGTCACAGCCTGTAAGGCTTAATGCTGACTGCACACAAATAAGAATACAACAATTACGATATCATCTCCATAGACAACTGTATTCTGCAGTCCTTCCAACACCTTGAGCATCAGTCGTCTGAACGTGAAAAGAGCGTCTGAAAGTCTGGACGGTATACGTTTGAAATAGTGCTGCTTTTCTCTCAACGTGAAAACTGTTTTATCTAGGTCCGATCGGATGATTGGAGCCTGCCAGTAACCAGACTGCAAGTCCAACACTGTGAATATCCTGGCACTCTGTAGCTTATCAAAAATCTCTTTCACCGCTGGGACTGTTATAGGTTTATTGATTGTAATCTCGCTGAGCCGTCTGAAGTCGACAAAATCGAAATATACCATTGAGCTTCCTCACTAACAAAACGGGAGAACTGAACGAACTATCTTTCTCCTCAATGATTTCCTCTCTCAGCAGTTTGGGGCTGCAGGTGTATTGGAATCCTTCTGGGACCGAGTGGTAGGAATGGTTTTGCCTCGAGGGGGATTTCACATTCATTCCAGTCGCAGTAGCCGTACAGGTCCCGATTCGTAGTGAACAGTTCTCGGAATTTGCACATTACTCCACTCAGCACCCGGCTGGTATCTATTTAAATGCACTCGCTTCAATTTTTACAAGATGGGGTTTGCGCCTTCTCACCAATGGAGTTAATCATGTTTCTAGTCAGTTATGGCCTCAACGCGGATAAGAAAATCCGCTCCCAGTAGAGTCTGAGATTCGTCGGAGGAGATGATGAAAGGCTGTTTGACTACGTGACCAGCGATTCGAACATCGTATTCTGTCAGGTCATTAACTTTGAAAGTAAATCCACCGCCTGTTCGGACGACCAATTCACACAGCTAAGCAATCTTCGCTGGCCTTCGCCCAATCAATGAAATCACGGTCCCAGTGTCAGTCAAATTTCACTCTGAACTACCACTGATTTCCAACTTAGCCTGAACTGTCGTCTTGTCAAATCCCCCTATTACTGGATCTCCCTCGCCAAACAAAAAAACTCGGCGTAACGTTAGTTTAAGTGCGGCCCTGTCTTGTCCACTGGGCAAAGATCCCGCCAATGTCCACGTCTTCCGCAAATGTAGCAAACGTCGCTAAGATTTTCATTCTTCCTCACCTTCAAAGCCACCACTTCCTGTGTCAACTTTTTCACTGCCTTCCGAAGGTCGTTCAGTTCACTTGGTTCACTTGCTTCCAACTTGGTGACTGTCGGAGGTTTTTCTGTCAGCAGTCCTCGATTCGCATCATCCAATTCTTCCAACATCATCGGACGTGTGATGACAGCAATGTTGAGCTGATCCCAAACTGCTGATGGCATTCTATCCAATACGTGGCCTGTCAGCACGCATTGTTTTGAATCCTGGTCCAACCACGGCAGGGCTCTTGACAACGTTGCAAGAAGTGATACTTCGTAAACTAGGGCGTCGCCGCCTGGTCCAAGCCGGGCGTCCTTGAACCACCACATTGTCTCAGGGGTGCCGAGCCCATCGATCACTGCTTCCATCGCGGCGGCTTACTTGAGCTCCGCAGGGCTCCTTCGTTTCAACTTCAGCATCACCACTTGAGTAGCATCCGTAAGGCCGCAAGCTTCGCCCTGTTAGCCTTGACTCTGACCATCTCCATCGCTTCCTCGAAGTTCTTCAGGAAACTCTGGACGTCCGCACCTTCGAGCGGCTGCGGCCACGCGATTTTCATCCTTCGATCTCGGTCACGACACCAATAACTGTCAGCCAAAAACGCGAATAGCGCGAGGGTCGTTTTTTCATAGAACCAGTAAATAAGCTATGCGCTTCAAAACAAAAACAAGCAAACACACTCATTCGCACACAACACTGGTGCTAGCTCGTTATGGTTACACTGGTTGCCAGTTGCCAGTTTCTGTGTACAGAGAGTTATTTCATACCAAGCTGCACTCCATTATTTTTTCTTGTATTTTCTCTTGCATTTACTTCAATATCCAAATCTATGCTTCTGCTTCAGTACTGAGTAGTACCAGTGTGAGTGCGTTCGTTCATCTTCACTATACTAGTTGGAAATGGAGTGAATTATCGGTGAGTGAGCAGCACTAATCAGGAGGTGAATCGTTGATCCACATATTGAGAAACCTACACTTTTGATGGTCTGTGGAACAAAAACTGTAGGGTACAATTTGCACAACAGTTTTGGAACTTTGCTCATATAGATGAACTGTAACCTTGGTCGAATGGTACAGCAAAATACCTCAACTTAGCTGCTATAAACAGGTTTTGTTAGACAGATTTGAGACTGGCTTATTATAAGGATTCTTAATATACAAAGTTTGTTATGGGGAGAAACTTGGTTTCGCCCATTTAGAATTTTGTAATTTTTATCATCAAGCTAATATTTCGTCATGAACGGTTCTACTGCTGCTTTGAGTCGTCCGGTGAAAAAGCTAGTCTCTTGATTTGAACCCAGGCAACGTCTGTATCACGTGGCAACCTGGTCTTTATCAGCCCTATGCACATCGCTTCTAATCGGAAGTAGGGTGATATATATTCATGGCTGCTTGAGAGAAGCCAGTGGAAACAGACAGCGTGAAGTGGATAGCGTCCAGCCAAAATAGCAAGATATGGACAAGTCATACACCAGATACAGTCATTCAGTTTCATTGTGATAGATTGCTTAAAGTATAGATCCAGCCCCCCACATGAAAAACTCGTTGTACACGTATTATAATAATAAAGATCTTCTTTGAAACAGTGTTCACGATTACTGATCACAGCTCACGGGTCTAAGTTGCACAACCATCTCCCTCTCCAACAAATGTCCATATCCATATTGTTCATTCTGTTCAGTACCCTCAATTCAAACAGTGCCCGTGGACCTTGGTGACCCTACAAACTATTCGGATCAAATCAAAATCTGGCAACTATCTCTACCATCTAGTGAATTCAAACCTAAAATCTCATGACCACGAGTTTCACAGTTGGCAACGATCTTCATGTCTATTAAGAATCAACAGGATGTCCACAGTATTACAGTGAGATGTATCACATCTGGTCTCGTCAAATATTGACGCATCGGTCCATCATAACAATACCACCCATCTCAAGAAACCACCGTGATGTCATGTACAAAGCGGGCCCATCAATAAAATGACAAAGATCACATCGAATCGCAGCCCTGCAGCTATCCAAGCTGTCCAATGCTCTCAAACAAGGGTGTCGAAGGCATGGTAGTTAACAGGGATATGCATAAGCTTCTTTTAAAAGCTGTATTACTCTCAGTATAATGTAAATGACTTATTATAACTCAGTTTCACCTCTTTACATTCCATTCATTTGCATGATGACCTGTAAACTTGTTGGCGTCTACCAGAACCCCGGAAAGATTTGATGGAGGTTATGGCAAGCACATGACCACCAGAAAAGTAAGTGACAGTTGTTTTGACTTCGATGGTTATCATCGACACAAAGTATGTCAAAGAATTCAATCAGTGATTACCAGGGTTACAAAAAGGAATGAGACTTTTTGTCTTAACCGTTAAACTTGATTTTCTTTGGAGTTAAAATCAACCAATGATTCACTATTTATCACTGAGACTGAGTGTGTACTATGTTGCAGGCCAACGGAGAACGGCTAGTCGATTTTAATCTGTGAGAGGAAAAATAACTTAGCCCCGGCAGCTGCGACCCCGTGGTTTAACGGTTAAGTGTCTGGATTGCTATTCTGTTAATATTACAATATAAGTGCATTTGAATGTGCAGTGTTTGTGGTATCGCTGAGGCTCAACGATGTTAAGATGGTTGTATCCCACTTCGTTGACAGTCATCAAGATAAACTGATGGTAATTATCTTTCTTCAACCAAACAAACCTGCCAACTTTGGTTTAGTAACTGCCAGTACCCTCAGGTCCTATAACATTTGAGGTTCCACAACAAATTCTCTAAATCTTATTATGCCTCTCTGCTGGGATCATTCGATAGCAGGCTCCAGATGCAACAAGGAGCCTGGGACTCCTGCGCAAACCATAGAAGATTGGCTTGACTCTGGTTATTACTAGAGTTTTTTATCCATCACACAATCGACTAACTGCAGCTCAGAAGGCAAACATTAAGGAAAAACGTATGGATTTTTGTTCTGAACGAGGATGCATTTATCACTTTTTCATTCTACTAAAATCTGGAACAAAATCAAACTTACTGCCGGCCAGCGATTATCTCTTTTAGAAACTATAAAACTGTATTCGATTAGATGTACCAATCGGCACTTTAATAATGGCCTGAACATAAGTGTTTGCCGAACAACTATATGGACGTAACATCGGTGATTTATTCTCGAACTTCGGTTTAGGTAAGGTTTACGCTAAACTGTTTGACATTTTGGGCACCACGATAGTAAACCTGTTTTAGTCAATTTTTCCAGAGTGGCTTAACCTCGGGGATATCGATTATTTCAAGTAGTACACCACCCACATTCGATGGCAGCCATCTTGTTTAGATAAGCTTGTCCCCTAGCCTATTTAGGCAGGAGGCCCTGAACACGAGTTTCGTTCCTATTAGGGCTCATCAGAAGTGCATTTCCTTGTTCTAACCAGAATTTGCATTCTAGTTCTCGTCTTTGTGAAACTGACGTATTAACCACAACGCCAGTAAACTTACAGTAGGCTTAACCGAACAATCACAAAAAAGGGTAACCACAAACTTGCGTGAATAATGTTCAGCTTGTCCGATTCTTTCGAAAGGGAGAAACAGACACTCGATAGTCCCGAGATCACGAACTTTCTAGTTAAGATGAAGCCACAGACTTCATTGATTTGACTGAGTAGCGTACAAATTGATGATTGGCCTTTGGGGATTCAGGTCTTTTCAAACTGAACACCACTCATCCCACCACCACCAACAACATACACACAAGCCGATCATACAAACATGAGGAGTGGAGTGCAAATTCTGGTCTAGACGAAAATATGCACTACTGAGGAGGTCTAACAAGAGAGAACTTAGGGTCTAGTGCTTCTTTATGCAGTGGACTAATGGAAAGTTTATCTAAATTCTATTGTGGTTAAAGTTTAATTTTAACCTTTGCAGTATACAAAGTAATGGAGAACTGTTTGCGGCACGAACAAAGTGCTGGTGTAAATCTGTTGTCTGTGGGAGAATTACTGACCCTATCTGTGCTGATAAGGTGTTGTTGCTTGACCATTTTCAAGCAGTACAGACTGTTAGATACTGTATTCCGCTCTGCTAAATACGTTGAAATGAGCTTTACAACCGCAAAGTTCGGTGATTCTGCCAGGCCGAGTTGAATATGTTGATTCAATGAAGTCATGGAGGTTGACGACCGGTGTGTATTCTCAGGAAGTTGCATCAGAAAAAGAAGAGGTGCAGGAAACTTTTAAAAAATAGAAGCTTGTATGCCAAAGGCGAGGGTGGTATTCGTTAATCTAGGACATCTTTAATGGTAGTGCGTCATCATACTGAGGCATAGGGTTCTGTAGGTAAGTTGACTGAGCTACTTCACGACAGAGAGACCTGGTCGCTCAAGATTAAAGCCTTGAACCCTCGTTAAATAAATGACCATTGATGTTTACGTTTGATTTCTCGCATAGGGTGACACCAACAGGTAAACAACGAAATAGTTACAGAGTGAGTGGATGGTAATGAGCACCAAACATATTCCCTTGTTCAATTTTTATGAATCTACACGCATAAATAGTAGGGCTATGCAGTAAGGATGCCAGGTAATCGTTTGCACTCCGGATACTTTCTACCGATGCCATGACCGACTGGCCTAAAATGTGAGGCGTATAGATGATGAGCTGGCAAAGATAAATGAGATCGTTCACCAAGAGGTTGACCACTATCAATCTAGTTCGTCTTTCGGACTTAGGTCACCGTGCTTCATAGAATCAGTAGCTGATGGCTTTACGTCAGATGGTAACTAAACAGGCTCAGTGGCTTGTATGTCACCGCTGTCCAGTTGAGTTTTCCATGAAGTAATTGACATGAGATAATGAAGACTATATGAAAGCCATCTTGCTGATTACGCCATACTTTCACATATAGCTCGGTCGTTTGTTTGTAAGATGTGTGTATCTTGGTTTTGAATGCTTGAATATACACATGATTGGTTTCGGCAGTTAGATCCCTCCCTACCCTTTCTGTTTATTTCCCGATTGGGGCTTTATTTACTCTTCATGGTTGTGTGACAGTTAAAAACCAGCGCAAGTCACTGTTTTTATTGTCGTTGATGATGAGGATTATGATAAAACCCAATCAAAGTGTGACTGTGCAAACACCAACCCGTAGAATTATGAGGACCAAACAAGCTGAACAACACTAATGGATAATACTAATTCCACTTGGAGGATAAGCGCAAGAATCAAAATTGTAAGATGACATTATTTATGGGAAGGCACTTGAAACAGTACACTTTGCGCAACAACAGGGTGAGTATAAAAGTACAACGGCAATAAAAACGGAAGACAACGTGATGAAATAATTAGCACTCACTCATTCAATCACAAGGGCTATCAGCCTGACCAGCAGTTATTTTAGCTTGGTCTGCCGTTGACCGCAAAAGTGAGGTGAAAATAGCGGAAGAACAAATTTATCAAAACAGTGGATAAAAAGGTTGAGCAAAGGAGCTAGAAATGATGTGAATGCAGGCACGCTTTGACTGTTACACAGCCATTATGGATAGCGTTTCTAATCAGCGATTTGAGTGATCACGAGGACCCTATCCGGGCAGGCGACTTCTACCCACGTTAGTCAACGGAATAGTCAGTCTCCATACTTCGTAGTCACCTTGGTGTTTGACCACCATGCAGTTTTACCCAATGGTTCATTTTCTCGGTGTATCATTTCCAGTGCAGTGAACATTCAGCTGGTATAAAGAGTACATGACACAGCCATCGCAGAAGGTGTAAGTAATATCGCATCTTCAGTTTTCTAGACTATGCTCTGACGAACGGTTGTGTTGAGATCCGAACCAAACAGCGAAACAAAAGGCACACAAACACTATATACCCCTCTTTTCAGCAGTAGCAGGGAGTCATGTTGATACCACAGGTGAGCAGATTGGCAGAATTTTCCATCCACAAGTACCCCTTCTGTGCAAGCAACCTCTCCCTTAGGACCACTTCCGGTTAAGAAGGTAGGGCTCCTACATTATTTTCTAGTTCTTCAATAGATCGACCCAAAACCTCAATAACGGACGCAGTATGTCTTCCCGTTAGGTTGACCGCGATAAGTAAATTTCCGGTCAGTACCGAGCCGTCTCC
>JTDE01000314.1:137561-150174 GCA_014338405.1 Paragonimus skrjabini miyazakii
AAACAAATTTCGTTCTTACAAAAGTGTCGCAAAAATCATAATATAACTGATCACATTAGCTAAGTGAGTCATGTGAGGGAAAGTTGGTTTTAACATTAGAGCTCACCCAATCCATTTACCAATACAAGCATATGATTTGCGTAATCTGTGTATCTAATGAGTGTTCACCTTTGAATCCCGGTTTCCGATTCGGAAACCATCAGCAATTCGGGATAGTTATAGTATTCAGAAAAGACAACGATTGTCTAGGGGTCCAAATTCCGCTGCAACCTATAAGATGTGATAATCGGTATGTGACAGCCAACGAGTTGGGACGACAGATGGTCATCGCATTTATTCATCGGCTGTTCGTCTCGAACTAAGAATGCATAGTATCGAAAACCTCGCAGAGGTTGATTTTGTTCACAAAAGCTGAACAAAGACCCTTCAACGGAAATTGTACAGTGACTGAATGGGAGCAAACTTGAATTTTTCTGGTTCACGTAAAAGCTGAATAAACATTTCATGTATATATCCAAATGACATGGATGATAATCTATTTAAAATAGAAGAGTTGGCTGATCAACAGACGACAGGAACAGAAGGTATAGAGAACACTACCCAAAACAACATGAAAAAACTAAAACAAAACCAACTCATAACGGCTCAGACTTGGACAGTTGTAGGTGACGTGCGCCCACCTGTGTGTACATAAAAATGTTCTCACCTTTTATTTGCGCTGTTTGACTTAATATCTTTCCTACTGACCTTGAACTATTTCCATAAACAACAAATATATTGCACTTAACATTTCCGTTAGGTGAGAAAGGTTGTCTGAGAGTGATGCTCGCTAACATGACATTTTCGATGTCGTTTCCTCTCTAAGATTTTTAGCATGTCAACAAGAACCAGTTTCTTTTGAGCATGAGTGTCCTTTCTAAACAAAGAGTTACTATAAATGCTATAGTTTTTAACATTATGTACAGGCCAAGCTATAGGTGTCAAATTTTCAATTTCCAAGTATAAAAATACCTCTCTTATGCAGACTAGAACTGTGATGTAAGGTTCAAATTTACATAAGTAATAAACAATGGTAATGAACTTTACGTTGCGAATCGATGTTCCACTATGGCAACCTGTCTCACGTACTGTTGGTCCTTTTGGTAACGCCCTTGCATGATGCACATTTCAATACATAACTGGCAATTTTCGAGTGAACAGGGCAAGCGATACATAAAGAGTGATATCCCAACCAACCACCATGTAGTCAGTGGTGATTTCAAACGACCAACAACAAAAAGTGCAAACGTAACACTTTGATGACGTTAGAAGAAATGTTTATGTCTCACTACTTCTGAAGATAAAAGATCGTCCAAATACCGTACTCTACGTGACATTTGGAATCTGTCTGCGTGAACGTTGAAGAATTGGAGAACACAGTAAGCGAGCTGACTCTCCTTAAACCATACAACCAATACATTTGGTTATTAATTATAGGTGGGAAGCTAACTGTCAGATGACGACCAATATAAAGTATTGCTTAAAGCGGCTTGTAACTCTTAATCGTACTAGCGAGCTGACCTGCTTCTTGAGGCAATATCTGCGTCGTAAGTTACTAAACACGTGTGTGTTGTACAATACATACTGAAGTGTAGAGTGTAAAATGAACAACACCCACAACAGTTGGCAGCTCCAATATTTTTATAGGGAGTGGAGTCATTCGTATACGATAAGAGGCGCTATACTCAAGTTTAGTCCTTGATACAGCTCGCCAATAGTGCACATTCTTGTTACACCGGACTCCAAACTCCGACGTCGTTTTCATGAGGTAACCGTAATGACTACTACATCATTTTCACATTAGGCAAGGAAGAATTACCATTAACTATCCTCAAAACTTTCACTCATGTCTTCAAGATTGAGATTTCCATTCAAGTTGAAATCACAGAAGATATTGAGCCACTACTCAAAATATCGCTCAGCAAGTTTAATGATCTTTGTGACATATACTTAAAGAAAAGTGCATCATTTCTAAAGATGCTGACTGAAAGTTATATGGAAATGCAAAATCTGTGATCGATTGTAAATGACTTTGAATTCATATCAACCAGAATCCCTTGCTATTTATCGGTAATTATTGGTAACGTGATTGAAGTCAACGTTATTTGCCACCAAACCAGGCGGTTGATAGTTGCAGCCTACAAATGAATGACGATTCAGCAAGTAATCAAAGAATCACTCAAGGGATATGGGGTTTGCGCTGTAAGATTAAGGGCTGGACAACAAGTACGTTCGATTTGTTCCGGTGCAGTACTATTCTAATATGATAACACATTTGAACAACTAACCATCGAAAACGTAATAATCAACTGTTTCAATATACTAATGGCAGCAATAGTTGAAACATTGTCTTCCTAATCACCGGCTAAATGCTTTGAGAATAGACGGTCTTTTGAAAGCCTACGTGATGGCAGAAGTAGTCAACGGGTTTACTGAGCACTTAGCCCATCTTTGTGTAGTAGTGATACTGATATCTCGTCGTTCATCAACTGGTTATTCGTTACTCACGCCTCGTGAAACGTTCGTGACTTAAGATGGCACAACAAAATGGGAACGCATCTGCATTCATGTAAGTTTCATTAATCTACATAATCCACGGAGTTGCCTTAGTGTCATCCAGCTACAATAATACTTTGCGAAAAGCGTATGAACTTTGATTTTGGCCAGTTTGCTAATCACCGATCTCATCAAACAGGTGCCGTTATTTTCATGTTTGTTGTCAAAAAGTTAAGGATTGTGTTTTCTGCCTTCGAAGCGTGTTAGTACGGTTGGGGGATCTTTCGGTTTGTATAAACAATGAATCAAACAGACATCACGGATTAAACGAATTTCATTTGGGACTTAAGTTGTTCGGACTGCAACAGTAAGGTAAAGAGAGAACACTAATATCAGTGGACGACGATACGTTTTCAAAGTTTGATAAATTTTTCCAAACGTGAGACAAATTAAGATCAAGAAAGGAATTACAGTGTGAAATTGAATCGTACAAGAAAACGTGGTGAGAGCTTAAATATATACTGATTATATCCCTCCAGATAAATCAGCTTTGGAGACGGTAAGAAGTTTGTCATACTACTGAACTTGTAGTAAAGTTATATAACTATATTCAGCTATAGAACTTATTGCACAAAAATTAAGACCTTGAATAAAAGTTGTATCAGACCTATTGATGCTTTGAAGATTTCGCGGATAAGAATCAACCGTTGATTATTATGTAATTATTTACATTTACGTGCCTAATAGTAGTCATTAAAATAAGGATCACGAGAACGACAAGGTAGCGAACAAGACTTGTTTTCTGTGTTTGATCATCAGGCTAAGTACAACACAATAAATATGAAAACAGTAACTGGGATGAGTCAGAGAAACGGTCAATAGAAGTTACGGATAGCGTGTGTGTTATCAGTTACGCAATCACTGTTCCAGTTCGTGAGCTTGACTGATTGTGGGCCAGGGTAGATTAAGTGTCCGCACGAACTTCTTCTGGGCACAGAGGTCAGGTTTGCGTAATCGGATACTAATGGCCTCGGCAACGGTCAACATTCGGAAACTCACCATCTTTGATCGATTCCTTGGCACTCGGTAAACAATCTAAAAAGCGTCCTTCTTACTGACAGAATGATTAGAGTCAGTCAAATGAGCAACAATCGCGCTTGTAACCGTTTTAACCACACCACTATTCAACCACGCAGGATGATGTTCACGCACTCTGTCAGACAGTCGCCTTGTAGTACGACCAATGTATGATGCTGGACACGAGCAAACAAATGAGTACACACAACAGTTGGTTGTAGAACATGGAAGTTTGTCTTTGAGTTGTGACATGATAATGGGTGTTGAACGGAAACTCACGCACAATTGAGCGGCAAGGTAGGTTGTTTCGACTGACTTTTTGAGCTACCTTGTAGTTCTCATGACTTCATTGGGTATTTTCGAGCGCAAAATAAAGATCCTTTATCAGTTGGTACAAGCATGTTTGTTGTCGTTGGATAGAAAGGAGAAATTACAATTAGCGTTACCTACGAACTTTCACCAACAGTCATTAGTGTAACTGAACAGACGAAGACCACAATTGCAACATTGTGTAAGACTGTATACTCCGGAACACTTGATACCCGTTCACGATGCAAAGCGTTTTCAATAGCACATTCATCAAACCAGGTTTCTTGTAACAAGACAACTAATTTTCAAATATGTTGGAGTGTAAAACAGTTGAGGACAATTTGTCAAAATATCGGTATGTCCCACTCCCAAGTAGACAGATTTGATTGGTCATTACTAGAATCTAAAACTGCCTGTTGATCACCACAGTATTTCTAACGGTAGAGAAAATCGGTTCAAGTAGTCACTGCTATTTGCCCTGTACATCGTACTCGTACTTCGGATGAAAGCGAAGTTGCTTACGTGGAATCAGGAAGTCAATTGTGTCTGTTCTCGAAGTGCTCATAGATGAATGCAAAACGCGTAGAAAAAATTCAAGTGTTAATCTGGGACGTGTTTATGACGGCCAGCGGAGATAAACACCGCCAGCTTAAATGCCACATTTTCTGAAGGCTTGAAGATGATCCCTTGCAAAATGCAATCGTAGTATATTAAATTAGACAAAATGACTAGGAAGCACGTTTAGATGTTACTTGCAGACGCCTCTGTTCACTGGCTTCAGCAGTACCCGTTTTCTTTTTGTATGACCACTGAGAAATAGACAACATATCAGCAAAGGTTGAACACATATCGGGCTAAAATTGTGGCAACAGTCGAACAGGTAGCTGGCATTTAGGAACAGATATTTTATTGGTTGCTATGGTTAAAGTACTGAAGAGAATAACACTGCGATTGTGTGCAGTGTCGTCATTTGAAGAACGTACTTTACCGCTTGTCTTCAAAATAAATCAACTTTAAACCGTCGAAAGAATTTGGGGAATTGCATATAGTTCAAATTACACACAACCCAAACCTGATCGCATTCAGAGAAAACTTTCATCTAGCTCAATTCCAGTGGAGGCATCAAATTCGAGTCGCACTTTTACTAGAGCCCACAGTGGAGAGGCTTATCTGAATGAGAAGACAGCGATCAAATGTGTTCATTTCAAAATAATAGCAATTCCCGAACTTCTATCATTAGTCCTCCTCATGCTCAGTTATTCCGACTAAGTCAGTAGCTACAATCAAACTGCGAAGTCCTGAGCATGGGGTTACCAGTTC
Organism: Paragonimus skrjabini miyazakii; assembly: GCA_014338405.1. Lineage (NCBI taxonomy): Eukaryota > Metazoa > Platyhelminthes > Trematoda > Plagiorchiida > Troglotrematidae > Paragonimus > Paragonimus skrjabini miyazakii. The sequence goes on from JTDE01000314.1 coordinate 142,803, forward strand.
GAAATGATCCGGCGGGCTGAACACTATTCATACAAAATTGTGAATAAGCGTCCACGCAAAGCTAATCTGAGGTTACTGGTAGTGCAGTTGACATGCCAGTCACACAAGTCCGTGGGCTGACATGCAGATATCTGATTATCTCTGGTAAGAGCGAAACTCGAGTCCACTGCTTCCAATCAAAATGAGCTGACCGTTGAAGTCTAGTGAATGCGAAGCATGTGTTCCAGTGTGGATTGTGTACAACTTGAATTCCAGCTTGTCGCCATGGTTTGATTGCGCTGTTACGATTTTGTGTTTCATGCTTTCATTTTTGTATAACTGGAGTCTTAGTTGTATCAAATCTACCATTACACTGAACACTAATCAGAGGTAGAAAGTAGTCATTTGGGTGCAACTGATATTCCTGAGCGCAATTTGAATACGGTAGCTGAACCCTGACAAACTCAGAAGTCAAGCAGGTTTTATAGGTTGGTGGGATGCAAAAGGGTGAATTACTAAAACCTCGTTGTTTTGTAGACTGGAATTCCCGTTCATGAACGCACGTGCACGTGCGATGCTGGAACGTGCCAATTGAACAGTATTACTCTCGCTTTATTAAACTATCTGCGACTAAACTTTGGTTTGTTAATCGATAGTACACCAGTTGCGTTCATTAACAGCTATCATACGAAAAATTCAGTACTCAACGATGCATCTGTTGGATCCCATCTTTAACTACTTGAGAAATCCTGCCGAGGCCGCTGAAGCCTTGGATCGTTTGGTTGATTCCATATGATAGTAATACGGATAGGTAACTGTCGGGGAAGAACCCATTTCTCCGAAAATACCGTTTTCATTTGCATTTGGAAAAGCCTGTTTCATTCTGCTCGAAGTGACTTTCATTGTCGGCATGGTCATGTGCCACTTCACACGCGTTCTCAACGTTGTGCCAATGTCTGGCACCCCACCTACGCACTTCGCCCTTCACGGGCGTTCTCAGCCTTGTGCTTACTCCTGGCACCCCGCCCACATGCTCGTCCTTTTAATAGAGACATCGCTGTACTGTCTGGATCCTTGTGTGATCCACTTCTGATTGGTCACAAACCCTTTAAATGTGGTCTAGTTTGTGACCGTGTGGTCTTCGGACTGAATGACATAAAGTAGCTCTGTCCGGAGGCTAGTCTTTTCTGCGTTCGTTCGTTGGCCTCTCTCACATAGGTGTCGAATTAACGGGGTTTCGAAAATTGTGAAGGCTTCGATGTTATTCCAGCTTTTGCAACATTCTGGTGTGGGAAAACCCTGACTTGAGAACAACCATACTTGTACATAATAGTCTGCCAATCTCACAGTCCATGTTCAAAGAATAATCCATTAAACGGTCATCCTTAGATAATGGAGAGAAGTCCGCTAGTGGTTTGCCTAATATATACGGCTTTCCGTAGGAACAGACTAAGTCTTCTCCATTGTGCATGTAGGACACTGACGGGTGATACAATTTTGCCAATCTTCCTGGATTGGACGCCATCCTAGATACTATTGTAATTAGTGAAAAAGGTCGAGGACACAATTAGTCAAACGGTGGTATATCGCAACAGGACTGTATGATTCATCACCATCATCATTATCATCATCATCATCATCATTATCATCATCATCATCATCATAACAGCCATGAGCCTGACCAAAATGTACCGTGGCTCGGGCCGCCGCTCACCTCAACAGTGGCATGGAATATCCTAGAAGAAAACGTTACTAAGAAGGTTGAAAATTATTAAACGAAGATTAAGCGGAAGAACTACAAATAGTATGGATACAGGTACGCCATCAACTGTGGGATTCGGTCACATTCTACAGCGCTTGGGTTGTGGATAACGTGGAAGGCCGAACGAATCAGTTTAGACAGAATTCGATACAAGAGACGAATGATAAAAAGTGGAAATCCACGACAAGAAAACGTGAACCAAACGCACAGAACCCGACAGCAGTACACATTGTGTTCGGATAAAAGCCTCACTGTTGTATGGACTGGAATTCCAAGTCAGGAGCGCGTGCGCGCTAGCGGCGAGGGAGGTGAAAATTGGTCAGTAAACATCTTGTTTTATCGAACGACTTTTCGATGCATCATAATTCATTGGCAACCTGTCTGTGGACAAGTGTCAAATCATTTTCTAGAATAGGACGATTGCCTTTATATGTGTTTCCAGTTGTAGGCGGATGATGTAGTGGAACAAAGTGAAGAAAAGTTTCAGGTTAAAGTGTTACATAAGATTTTTGGCGTCATCTGTGTAATTTTGGTCATCGTCGTGCAGGCTGCAGCCAAACTAAAAATATCTATCTCTGTGGCTTTTCTATTTACTACATGACTCGTATACTGTTGATCTCGATGATTTATACATCAAGTTGAACGATGGGCGCTGTTTTGTAAAACAGGACCTGACAGATGCCCATCTGCAGGTTGGAGTCGCACCGTGATCCAAACAGCTTATGACGATCAATACTCACTTCGGATTGTTCCAGTACACGCATTCACTATTTGAAGTTAATACTGTTCATTCAGTCTTGAAGATAGTGGACACGATGTCAACAGACGTCCTGGATGCAGCTGCATATCTGGACCATATCGTAGTGATTGGCGACTATGAGGACGAGCTGTGAAGCGTTTAGACCGGGGGCTCGACCGAATTAACGAGTACGGATTCTAAGCTTGGCAGGAAAACGCCAATTTTACATGTGTTCAACCAACTACCTGAGGTACATCATCGATTACGACGACCGTTGCCCTGACCCCAGCATTATCGAAACAATTATTCAGATGCCGCCGCCATCCGATGTATCAAATCTCCGTTCTATTTTGGGTTTTATCAGCTATTACAGTGCGTTCCTTCTTGATATATATCTCGTCTCAATACCCATGAACCTGCTGTTGGTCAAGGACATGTCATGAGATTGGAACGCTGAATGTCAGCATATGTTGGATGAGGTTAAGATTATGTTCAGCCCTGAAAAACTGCTGACACACAATGATACCAACCTCGAGAATGTAGTCGCGACGGACGCATCCAACTACGGAAAGGGGGCTGTAGTCTCTCGCATCTTTACTAATGATTTTCAAGAGCCGACCGCTCATGTCGCCCGCTTCCTCACGCCAACAGTACCAAACTACGGCCAAGTTGATGAAGAAGTCCCTTCACTCACCTTTACCTTGAAGAAATTTCACAAGTTGCTCTTTGGCTATCAATTCACTCTGCTCACCGATCACAAGACACTGCTTGCAGTCTTTGGATCAAACCAATAGATTTCTGTCTACACGGCGAATAGGTTTGAACTATGGGCCACGGCCCTGTTGAAAAATGACTTTCAAGTCAAGTATGTATCCACTACGATAGCTGGACAGACGGATGCACCCTCCCGCCTGATTGGATCACAGATGCTAGACCCGGAAGAATCGGTAGTGGTAGTTGTATCAGTCGAATCAGACCTAAATCAGATATTCTCGGAGACCATCTGCACACTTCCAGTTACCTCACAGATGGTCCGTGCGGCAACAGCTTGATACAACACCACCGACCGCACCACAATATCTTCGTGCAAGATGGCAGCAATCAAGACTTTCAGACGACCCGGCGCAATATACTTCGAGACGTTCGTGGTTCTCAACTTCCTGAAATTGCCTTCTCTTTAGAGAAAGAGTTGTAATACCAATGAAACTGCGGACCAAGGTGACTAGTCAGCTTCATACCGGACATTCAAGAATTAACAAAATGAAGGTATTAGCATGTAGTTATGTCTACTGGCCGGGGATGGACGGAAAATTAGAACAACTCGTACGCTGTTATCATAATTGTGCCCCTCTGAATACCTCGCTACGACCAGCCCTGACTGGCACCGCCATGGTTCAGAATTCATTTGGATCTCGCCGAACTACTTCAAGAACAGAACTTTTTATGGTTGTGGATGTCTTCAGCAAATGGTTGAAGATCACTCTGATGTAGACGACCACAACAGGCGCTACAATTTCTCAGGTCCAGACGATTTTCAACAGGTTCTGATGCTTAGAAACGTTTGTGAGTGACGATAGAAGTCAGTGTACCTCGTCGATATTTGCAGGTTTCCACAAACAGAACAGTATCAGTCACATCAATTCGCCACCCTTCCATCTACAGTCCAACGGCCAGGCTGAACGTTTTTTGAATACTTCCAAACGTGCTCAAGAGTTAGGAACTACCAAGGAAAAGTTGGGACATTCCTAGTGCCTTACCGAGCCACACCAAATCGACAAACATTAGGTGAAGTGTCTTCGGCTGAAGTCAACATTGTTCGGAAGATTCGCTTACTAATGAATTCTCTTCAGCTGGCAACAGACACACCGGAAACCAGAAACAGAAGCATGGAAGGACAGTTCGATAGACGCCATGGATTGGAACTTCTGGCCATTCAAATCGGCCAGACAGTTTTGGCATGCGACTGCCGAAACCATTCAGTTAAATAGGTCATCGGTCGAATTCGCAGACAGCCTGAAAACGTCATCTACGAGGTGCAAATGGGAGACGACGTCCGTGTGCGCCACGCTAATCGACTGCAACTTACAGACGCATCCGACCGTACGCAGTGGAAGAATGACGTGACGCTGAATGTTCTCCTGAATATCTTAAATCTACAACTTCCGGAAAGTAATGTGACAGCCGGCATTATCAAGGTTTCCCCTGCACAATTTCTGCAACCTGGAAGCTGGACAAATCGAACACGGAGAACATCTACACCTATACAGATCAAACAACCAACATCTTCAAAGGGAAGATGTTGGGAAGATGTTCCTATGAATAGGAATCCGGAGTCAGATTTGATGTATCTTATGCCAATCATAAGATACAGGCTTCACGTACATTTGAATAATTGTTCCCGCCTTAACGTGGCAGTGAAGGTCACAATTTCGTATAAATATGGCCACATTTTCGCTGATCTCATCAGGCCAAAATTTCGAATGGATACATGTGCTAACGGTAGACTGCTGTCATTGTCTTCTCTTTTGTCTTGTCTTGCTTTATCGTAGTTCGTGGGTCATGTGCAATCGGTCGGGGTCTAGAATATTCGGTCGCAACAGACTTTTGTAGTATTAGTCCTATCCGACACAACAGGCTGCCTGGAAAGTTTATGGCAATGGGACAGCCGGGTTCAGTTGCGAGTGCTGTTCAACTTATGTCAGTCAAGTCCCCTACAACTTATCAGTAATCTTAATAACGTCAGTAGAAAACTTGTACTTGAAGGTGTTGTTCAACCCACAATTCTCTGTACATCAAGCATAGAGATACAGATTGGATGCAAACTTGAATCAGCAAAACCAGATGGACTAAATGAACAGTGTTTAGTCATTCTTGAGGAACTGTGTGCAAATTCCACCATACCAATCACGGATCAACTTATAAAGGGCAGTACACAAAAGTAAGATATCTGTCCGCTAAACACCTGCCAATAACATGACAATAACGAACGTGAGCACCTCCAGTTTTCGATCTAATGAACGCAGAGCAGCACCGATCAAACTATCAATATAGTTAAGTTTGTTGTATCGTCATTAGCCAAAGTATGAAGCAGCTGATACCACGTGGAGTTCGATACGATATTCACCCATTGTGCTTGACCTTACATATGGCGCTTTCGTAATGCGACAACGGAACAGGTGAGATATGAACTGAATAACGATAGTTGTCAGTAGCACAGTAAGAACAACATATTATACGATTTTGGTTGCTCACCCGTTTGGAGCCAAATTAGCTCAAATTTTGAAGTAGTGTAGTGAGGACAAGCGATTGCACTATACTAGATACACCAACTCTTTTTATTAGTGAGGTAGGGGCATGGATTTTAACATTGAATTATCCGCGGGAAAAAAACAAAAAGAAACATCACTCGATATGTAGTCAGTATGACAATTCTCTTGGTCTCCACAGAGCTCAGTTTCGTATTCACTCAGGTATGTATGATCCCATTTGAGAAAGATACTATTTGACGTTCATTTGCAAAACCCGCTGGAGTTACCATTACAAATTACGTCCGATAAAACATTTCCTTGTTCATAGCGGATTCGTGTCTTAGAAATAACAATTGGTTACTGCAACCAGTCCGAAGTTTTTCATTAATTGCGTGGTAGGTTTAAATTCGAGCACGATTTCTAGGGCTATCCGAATTCTTTAATCCCGAATATACCAAACTACAGTTTTTTTACATTTGTTATGGTAGCAGAATGACCTAATGTGGAGAAGTCAGGCTTGCGCCTCTGCAGTGGACCGTGAATTACGATAACCAATCTGATGCGGATTCATAAACACAACCTACGGTATTATATGCCCAAACATTACTAGAGATATTGCTCAGTTGGGTTTGTGAACAGTCCAAAGTAAATTGCTATAGCTGTATCAGATATGTACGTTGATGAAACTTTTCGAAAGGGGCCGACTGGATAGTCTAGGGGAATGCGACAGCTGCGATCAATTGTGGGTGATGCTCAAATTGAAACTTGGCAAGACAAAAGTGGAATAATCTAGCTTAACTGTAAAGTATGAATAGGTTCTTAGACTGATTTTCGAGTATATGGTAACTTCAGGTCATAACACGGAAAGTTGTCGATTCGATTCTCATTCGGGCTATCTCTACATGATGATGTCCAAGCAAGGAAGAAACCAGTTATGGTGTGTCGGTTTGAGGATGATCATCCAAGGAGAAGGGTTTGTCTGTGCAATATTATTCCTTCTGTGTGAGTGTGCTGTGTCTCTCGAGTTATGGTTGTCAAGTATATTTCATATGGCTGATATTATTACCTGCGTGCGAGTTTCTACATCATCTGCAGCCTTGCTATTGAGGCTTTTGAACAAAGGATTTAGTTCACTGTCCTATTCATTCTGCTGTCTTAGTCTGGGCCTCCGGATACTATGCGAAGCTCACGTAAACCGTGATATCACAACGCAAACCGAATAACATACTGCACCGGACATCGCGCAAGATACACCGGGTGGCAGGGTGGTTAGGTGAAAGTAGGCTACTGCTAGCCATTCACCCTCATACTGTCCCCCAAACATGAACTCTTAGGCAGACAATGCCCACTCAGGTTGCAGTTACCCGCAGACCAACCTGAAACAGGCCCACGGACACAAGATGCTCTGTGTTGGAGCATGGAATGTGCGCATGCTGCTGGATCAATGCAGCTTCAAAGGACGGTCAGAACGGCGCACTGCACTGATCGCGCTGGATATGCGTCGCTATGAGATCGACGTAACAGCCTTGAACGAGACAAGGCTTGCAGACCAATGTGAGTTACGAGAAGCAGGTTCGGGGTACACCTTTTACTGGATAGGTTACCGAGAGACGGTGCTCGGGAGGATGGTGTCTGTTTCGCAGT
>JTDE01000314.1:170620-187848 GCA_014338405.1 Paragonimus skrjabini miyazakii
GTTTTTGCTCAAGTAAGCATTCCGGGCTGATTATCCGAAAATGTTTGACGTCCGTCTTCGATTTCTATCTTGCTTATAATCATATTTATGTAAATTTTAAACTTTTTTGAACTCAGTGGCTGTCTGAGCACCATCTGGATTCAGTTATTTTAGTGAGTTTACATGTCTATCGCTTTCGGCCATTTTGTGTGGATTTTCTTCAGCTTCATAGTTTGACTGTCCCTTGCTCATTCACTTGGACACCCAAATAACTCACATTGCAGGTGAGAGGTACTTATCATTCTGTACAGTGCTGTATAAAATCCAACTTTTTCAGCTGCCATTGTGACGGTTTCATGGCATGCAGGATCATTCTTTTCATCAAACCGTCTCAGTTTGCACTACTGAATTTACATTCTACGTTTAATTCACCGCTAAACCTGAATCTGCCAAAACGTATTCGACATCGATGCCGATTTTAAGTGTTATACTGTCACCGGGAGAAACCTACAAAGGAAACACTGCAGTCCGAGGAACTGTTTTATAAGGCATGAAATATTTTGCATTGGATTACATGACTGGAAATAAAACCTTTCAGGACCATACCGGAAACATTTTAGGGTACTCGAAATGAAGAAATTGTATGACAGTATTACCGCACTCACTAAAGTTGGTACGCGAAAATACATGGAATCGTTCGTAAGCAAGCTTCACACATCGTCCTAGCAGGCTGAAGCTGATCTATACTTGAACAACTGGTCAGGTCAGAGGCCAAATCAGCGCTGTTTTTTCCCTAACCCTGCTAGACTGACGTATATTTTATGCTTGATAGGGCGTGCAAACGGTGTTCGTGGTGTGTTGGGTGAAGTCGTGTAGATGTAAACGTAGCGATCTAGAGGAAGGAGACAGTGCGAAATTCGCGATCGATTCATACAACAGAGTAATGTAATCACTGTTTCTCGGTTCGCACAAGAAAAAGGACTGTTTTATGGGCGCGTGTGGATGGCTTCGATGTGTTCTTATTTTGAGCGAAGCCACCGGGGTAAATAGGCACAGATAAGGCATCAGATACCCAAAACCTGGTGTTGGTAAGTCGAATCACGGAATCATAATGTTTCTTCAAACTACACATTAGCCAAGTCCAAAGCACATACTGTAAACAAAAGTGGTACTTGGCAATAAAACTCGAGTTGTTTGCCTTCAACATAAATCCAGAGTTTAAACTTGTAAGTGGCACTACTTTTAAACCATTTTTAGAACCACAATGGTCATTTTGCAAAGCATTAATGTTTTATTTCAACTAGCTAAACTCTAGAGTAAATTCTAGGTAGACATCACTGGGGGAAAAAAACGCTCGTGACTTCCGGTTTGGTAACAGTTCCGGTCACTCGGTGACGTTTCCCCATCTATTCTACCTTTCAGAAAATTGTACACTGAACGAGGTTCTCGTCATGGAAGATAACATGTCCTGTCTAGGTTTACATGGGTTTATCGATTCACGTGATTAGACTCAGATTAATTTGTTATACCGTAATGAAATGCATATCTGCGAATGAAATTAAAATAGTTGACTAGACATCAAGTTTATCGATTGATACGACAAATGTTCAACCGGAATGTATGCACCCCAGATTCATCAAAGTCAAAAGACTATCTTGGTCAACTCGTGATAATTGATCATATCAAATAGGTGTAATCATGGACAGGATAAACACACATTCAGCATAGCTAATCCGAGGAAGATAGTCAACATGGACATGTAACATTAGATGACAAAAGAATAACTTTGTCAAATCAGCGAATCAAGTATGCTACAATTGGGTAGGAGAGGTTCAAATTCAAAAAAGGTTCATTGTTCAAATGAGAAGAGAAGGAAACAAAAACAGGCACGCCAACGAAAGTTACGTAAACCTTCAGTAACTTAGCTGTTTATTTGCTTAATACAAGATTTTGCAGTTCTTTCTTCTCATCCACATAAGACATGTTGGTTACCTATAAATTATGATTAAATCCTGTGTCAGCCACGAAGTTTTGTACTTTTTGTTTGTCTGACTCATCACCTTTCTCAGACAAAGTTTGGAAACTAGAACAGAGACTCAATGGAATGCTTGTATACATTGTTCAAAATATAGCCCTGGTATAACACCAGCGGGCGTCGTGTAAGCCGACCGCCAGCGAACTTTATCACACTTTTACTTCAGAAAAACTGGATCGTAGACCAATAAGACTTCATGAAAATATTTAGTAATGCGGCTTTTTAGTCTCAGACATTTAATGTGCATCCCCATCGAACATCATAATATAAGTAAATTTCCTACCAATATGTGAGACAACATCCATGAAGTTGAATTAAGCAGTTTAACACGCCTTCTTTCAAATAAATACTTCATTTTAGCAAATCTAGAAGTCTGATTTCGATGTTGTTTAATCAAATATGACCAAGTGTCCGCAGTTTATTCCTCTAACCAAAAACAGTCATTCTTATTTGTTACAAACTTTGAATGTGACAGTTGTTTGACAAATGTTCTGTTTATATTCACCATAGGTGTAGACTGCTATTATCTTTATGCGCATTGGGTAAAAAGTCGCCGCCCTGCACTATGGTTGACTGTTATGGCCACCAGCGCACTCTCCAGAACTAGAATTATGGGTAACACTTAGAAAGCGCAAATTTTGAGATCTTTGCAGTTACTGATTTTTGATTTTACATAACTTGAACATCACTCATAATCGAATGCAGCTATCGCATTCCCATAGACTTTTCAGTCAGGTCCTTTCAAAAAGGAGCACTAGGCTTCAGTCTTGCTTTCGTTAGAGCTGATCAGTAGTGCATATCCTTGCCACAGCTGGAACTAGAACTCCGATCACATGTTCATAAAGCAACCGTATTCACCAATGCACCGTTGACCTCACATTAGGCACGGCTAAGTCATCATATGTTAACGCTCAGCAACATTCGCTTGTGAATAGTGCTGAGATTGTCCGATTGCCTCGAGAGGAGATACGGTAACTGTCCTGTTGACTCCAGTCAATGACCTTCTGACTGGGACTTCTCTCCAAGTTAACCTCACCGAAATTAACTTGTTGAGCAATCTTCTGATTACTGGTGAGTATGTAGTTCTACTCTCGTCCGTGTCTTGTATATGCACTATTGACGAGGTCTAACAAGAATGAAACTCGAGTATAGCGTTTCTTTTCAAGGAGGGCTGATCGAAAACTGTATGGAAAAGTTGCGGCCAAATATGAATAGTGTTCAAGTTAATGTTATAGTTGTCAATTTACTGAACTGAGGTAACCCTAGAAATCGCTGAGTTAAACTTTTACATTATTGTGATGGTGTATGCTACCGGTTTCCTTCAAGCATCCCAAGAGAACGCAATATACTCAAGAATCGCGGGAAGCATTAACGGATTAATGCTGCTTGTTGTGAGCACGAAGTACACATAAGGTCGCTACTTGTATGCGACTAGCCGAGTAAAGGGAATTGTTGGAATGCATTTCATCCTAACTGTGAACCTTAATACTAAAACCTGATGAACTGAACTAGTTTGAACGTCAACTCACATAATAATTTTAACTCGTCCTTCAATTATTAATGCAAAGTTAACTTTAGGACATGAGTTTTATGTTGATCATGAAAAGTAGTCAGTATGAGGATCTTTCTAGTGTGTGTCCATCCATTCATGCATACGGTTGACCCATTCTGTTAACTCTCTTGGAAGGATTTAGATTAGCAACATGATATGTTCACTCCGTATCACGAATGTTTGCACCACAATTCGAAAACTCCCATTTTATATACGATACTAAGAATCTTTCCCATTTTACACCGCTTGGTTATTCAATATATCAATGATTGTGTTCTTCAGCTGGTTGTACCGTCTACTGGTTGCTTTTCCTAGTCTGTTGGTGAAGGATCGCATGCTTATGGCCAGATCACTAAAACATCTATCGAGTTGTAGTGGCATTTCCCTTAAACAATTTGGTAATTACACTGTTGTTAACCATTTTATATTGTACGAAACTGTTCCAACAAAAATACAATCCGATATAACTCATCTTCTCTCTGACTAATTGTTCTTCTGCATTTCCCACTAGATCACGGTACTGGCATTTGTTTTCATACATCCCCTTTTATACATCATTTAGTCAGCTCGATTTTTGCATAAATTAAAAACTAGCCTTTCCATGAGGTTCATGATTATCATTTTTTTAATGTATGACTAAAGCTTACTTGGTTAATCGTGCTTCATTTGCTGAAAATGTATAGTTGAAACGTTAAAAGGTCACCTCTCAAGATATAGGAAGTGTGTCACTGAAGAACAAATGCATAAATGCGCACTTCCTCATCTTCTTCTAACTTCCGACAATACAATAAATATTTTTTTCATTGAAAAAATCCATATAAACTTGCAATACCGAAAGAACTATCAATCTATCCGTAGGACAAATCAACAGTTTTAAGTATACTCTGGCTTTCCTAGGTAAATTGATCAACCAAACAACCAACTGAACACAGCGTTCCAGTTGTTTCAAAACAAATATATATCAGTCTATTTTGTGTATCTCGAGAAAAGTATTTACACCTGCTTACCTGTTAACATCTTCAGTAAAAGAAGGACAATTGATTGAATGACTTGAATTATACAATAATCGAAATAATAGTTATATGCCCCTTTTAAAACTTGTTGAATCACACTTGTATATACTTATATTATATGCGTTATGTTGAGACGTTTTGTGCTCTGTTTATATGTACATGTTAAGAAACCGACTGGAAAGCGTTTCGATATAATGACTGATCGTCTCGATCAACTAAGTGCACAACCCACGTATCTAGATTTTTTAATTCAATATGATTCTGATTTTGTTTCTTCCCTCCACAAAAACACTAAACTACTCTATTGCATTCACATCATAAACCGTTAGACGTTATGACTTACAACTGAGGAACAACAATGCTAACGTTGTTATGGTGACCAAATATGCTTACTGCGACCTGGTGAACGGACGCACATAACAGAGCTCTGACTCTACACTTGTTTTCTTCGTGTTACTACCTCCTAGCATGTTCGACCTGAATTTGTTCATTCACACTTTCGAAGCACTATCTAGAAGTGTCCATATATTACGGATACATCGGACCTTTTTGGGACAACTTCGGAGTAACTCCCCGTTGTTTAGTTCGTATAATCACACGTGCAAAAATTGTACATTGTTAGCCATAACACAACCTTTAATACCGCGTGAAATTTTTTATACCTTTTCCTAGCAGTGTCAACAATTCTACGATCGGAGGTAAGGAGTCTCCTGACCGGACAATAAATTCCAGTATCAAGTATGACATAAGAAAGCCCACGATTTCCTCCAGACAAAAATCTGAACGGATTCTGCTTTGCATAGGCGCGTTCTATCGATCCACCAACCGATCTGTATCCCATTGGTCTGTTCCAAATAATTGAACATCCCTGCAGAAAACAGTTAAAGTAGTCTTTCAACGAACAGAACTGTTTTCGATAAATTTTCATCTTAGGCTGGTAGAGTTATATGACGTAAAACCTCAATTTACGGATTACTCAGACAGTCTCATTTAGAGGAGCTTAATTCAGTTGAAAACGACCACTCGATTATGATAGCAAGACCAGATAAGGACGCCAGAATTGTATTGCTGAATAGGGACGATTATATTTTAGAAATGATAAGCTTTTTGTCTAGTGGAACGAAATTTTAGATAGAGAAAACCATGAAAGATAAGACAGTGGCAATTGCAAATGGATTCTCGAGTAGTCTACGCCTGTTGAAAATGCCATTGGTGAATATGTATTTGAGTGTATTCGACCATCAGAAACCTATATCCCGCAGCTGTGCTGTCTACCAAAGATACACAAAGACGAAGTACCGCTTAGACCGATATTCGACATGTGTACTTTTGCATTATCAAGCTGCTGCGCAGTCTTGTAGAGATTCTGGGGTTAGTTAAAGAAAAAACTTACGGGATGTAGTCTAACAGGGACATTTTAATTTATTGACTATCTCTAAAATCAATATATCTGAACAGGAAATGCTATCTTTAGATGTCTCGTCCTTATTTACCAATGTCCCCTTGGTCGAATCAATACAATTTCTATGGGATTATGACAAAAGTCGTCGGATTATCGTCGGTCTGTCTATGGCTGAACTGAAAGAGCAATTATTGTTCTGAACTAGCAAAATTAGGTTTCAGTTCAATGTCGAGATTTATCGCCAGATTTATGGTGTAGGCACTATGCTTTATGAACATGCTCGAGACTAACGAGTTGCATGAAACCATTAGAACGATCATTTATTATCAAAGGTATGTGGATGATGTTTTCTACATAGTAGAGAAAACGGAAGGTTTACAGAAGCTCAAGGCTGTTTTTAATAAAGTGCTTAAGAACATCGTGTTTACTTTAGACCAAGAAAGAGATAAACTAATACAATTTTTGAAGGTAACAGTAACACCCAGATCAGATGGGTTGTTACAGCGAAATGTATACAGTAAGAAACTCTGAAATGAGCAACACTGTATTCAGGATTAGCGATCGTAGTATACTACTCACAAGACTGCTACCCAGTGGCGAGACCACAGCATGCAGTTTGACATCGAAATAGCCGCAAGAAAAATACAAGAAGAAGCACCAAAGTGCAGCATCACACAAAATGGTCCTTGGTACGTAAAGGAACTAAGCAACACGTCTGATGCGTACTAACCTGATGTTCATTCATTTTTATCATTACATGTATGGTCTAATAAGTTTGTGCCAGTTAACCTTTGTGACCTCAAGAAATTTTCGTCAGAATAAGGCAAATTTCCCCGTTTATGAAGCAGTCTGTTTTCTGACCAACAATACAACATTGAACTCAACGTCTCAGAAAGATGGTCAACCAACTCGTTGACGGGAACCTAATCATAAACGAAAGTATTCTCATTTGCAGTGATTAAAAAAGGTTGTGATAATTGAACCAAAATTCCTGACTGAAATACCATTTATAATTTGTAAGCCATATACATAAAGTAAAAAAGCGAAAGGAATGAACCGAACTTCTTATTTTTGACGCTTATTTATTATTTATTAATTATTAATTATTTATTAATTATTTATTATTTATTTATTTATTATTTATTATTATTTATTATGACGCTTATTATTATTATTATTATTATGACGCTTATTTATGACGCTCAAAAATGTGCCTAAAAAAACGTTTTGTTCCTATACATAGCCAACAAGTGAACAATGTGTTCCATCCTTCACCTAAGAAATGTACGACGTATTCGAGATATCGATGCTGAGAAAAGTGTGCATACTCTTGCAAATGACAACCAGTGGAATGAAACGACATCTTTACAGCGCATTCAGTGGCTTTCACCCCGGTTACAAAGTCGATCACGTGTGCTTAATGATTGTACTATTCCTATCTCAACTAATTCCCTCATAACTACACAATCCATAAACAGCGTACGCCCGCTGGTTTGACCACTTCGTAACCACAATGATCGTGACTGTTTGATAACTACATATGTTACTCCCTAAATGCTCGAAGCGGGAACTCGTTTGTCTTGTAGTAGTCTCCAAAAGATTAGTCTGATGTGCGTAGTGCATAGCATCCACAATATCCCAGAATATATCTCTTCTCCTCTTTCTGTAGTCGATGAGTTTATTGGAACTGCGAAATAATTTTCCATCAAGCTGTCCTCAAAGTAACATATTCTTCTTGAGGCAACTTCTCCCAACAAGTCACCAACATCACCAGTTTTAATTTGATGGGGCATATGTATGCATCATCATGAAACGATGAAAAATATTGCGTCGGAATTGATTGACGAGACACTGAAAATTCGACTGAAAAATATCACTTTGCAAAGCTTTCTGTAGCACCCAGTATGGTTGTAATTTGTATCAACTTTAAGCAACTGGTAAACGATAATGTGTCAATGGAAGAGTGAGAATTACAACTGAATCATGTTGTCAGTGGCGAGATCAATTCGATAAATTCTCCATAGCATTCGGTATCAGCTTCTGCCTCGCAAAAGATGTGTAACTACTTGTTACGAAACCCTAGGTGATCATCAGTGGTGTCTTCATCACAAGTTTTACTCTGAGATTCAACTGATATGTGCTATATCCACCATACAGTTCTCGGGATCACGTATTTCTAGATCATTCCGCGTGCAAGTGAACTTTTACTCCATGGTTATGGGTACGTTCTGCCTTTTTCACTGTATACCGGACCTTACCCCATAGTAATTAGGGTGTGGGTCAACATACCTTACGAGGCCAATTTCTACAAGACTGACGAATAAATCGTGCCTCCTGATTTTTTGGGGGCAGGTGATATTCAGTTGCTATACCCCCACACCATGTCATATGACAATTTGAGCTCAGTTACACTGCAACAGCATGATTAAATGACCGTCTTATTCACCGCAGTTCTTCAAGAATTCTGCAGTGATCTGACAGGAGCTTTCCATCTTTTGCCAGCACTTCGATGCATCTATGTAATGACCAAACTCTTGGGACTAATAGCAGACAACGAACTGGCCCGAGCCTAAACCCTAAGCGCGTCAGAAGCTTAAAATCAAAAGCCTCATACACAGCCGCAACGTCACCATACTCCCGGTTACACGCACTTTTATAGGTGGCCATACTTTAGGTAATTGTTTGGGGAATGAGATAGGCAGATGCTAATAATCCCGCCTCCTTCGCCTGTTTAGCATTTGTCGGGCCAATGCAGTATGGTAATTAACACACTCCAGACTGACGATAGTTGTATCATGAAGTGTTATCGTTTGCGAAGTGCCAGTCTGTAAAGTACGATTAGCACAATCTAGTGAGCACACTTCCGACGGGATACAGTGATACGTTGGAAGGCAAGCTCCCCCACAGTGATGTCAAGACAACAACCGATTTAGCAATTGAGCTCAGCACGTTTGGAGAAGGTTTGTCCTTAACCAGCGAATAAACTCCACCGTTTGTCTACGTGGTTGACATCAAGATCTGTCCGGTAGACCGGACCAAAATATTACCCCATCAACGAAGCAAGCAGGCCCTCATGATACACAACCTATGAACTAGTGTGTTGTCTTATAAGAAAATTGTAGACCACTGCCAGGTAGGGGAAGTCCACATTCAGTGCCCCAGTGTCTGAATGCAAGCCTTGACCACTCTCGAATAGCCCTTCACAGTCGAAATCAAAAACTCAGTTTGATCGAAGTAAAAATTTATTCCTAACTTTCCAGTGTGGTAATTTTGGCGGGGATACAGGTCAAGCATCTTTCCCAACATGCACAAACTCATTCCAGGCTGAGAACGTGGACTGAACGTCATGATAACTGACCACGTCAAAGTCTACTAGATCGAAACAATAATTCGTTAGTTCGCCGCGGCATCGTTGGCCGACTACTCCCACAGTTACCGCCCATTTCAATCACGCTATAAGCTAAAAATGGTCCTCACAGCCAGAAACTGTTTGCTGTTAGAAAATCGTCTGGAATATGTTCCCTACTGTGAAAGATTGAGCCAGTGGTATCTTCATACATTAAGCCAGTCCACACTGTTTCCCTCATCATTGATATGAACTCTCTACCGTTGCTTAATAGAAGACATGATTTCCAGTCAAAAAAGAGCGATGGTGTATTGCAACTGATTCAGCAAAATGATTTGATTCATTTTCTTGCGACCCAATCACAAATTTTCACTTGAAATCTATTGCACAGAACTTGAGTCTTTGTACTGACTGGGGGGGGAACATGCCCTGTTGTACTGAGCGTCAATCTTGGATGTTGTCTTTTGTTCCAAACGTAGCCAACTGTATTCTTGCCGCAAGCACGCAGCGCAGAACACGGGCATGAGTACAATCAGAAAAATAGGATCAGGGATAGTCAACGTGACGGCAGCGATGTAGCCACGTGATTCGTGGAGCGTGAATGTCTGATGACGGCCTAGAAACACACACACACACGTGCACAGAACCGATCAGTCAGTAGGCCAGCCAATCAA
Organism: Paragonimus skrjabini miyazakii; assembly: GCA_014338405.1. Lineage (NCBI taxonomy): Eukaryota > Metazoa > Platyhelminthes > Trematoda > Plagiorchiida > Troglotrematidae > Paragonimus > Paragonimus skrjabini miyazakii. The sequence continues at coordinate 180,622 of JTDE01000314.1, forward strand.
TATCCAGATCGACACACAGCATGAACGGCACAGATAGGACACAACAATGGTGTTCGTTATTTAGCTTGTCCTGATATGTTTGCTTATCGTCCTCTTACTTTACGTTACTTTGACCTTCCCAAATAGCACGTAACAATGTACTTACTAATCTGGAGTGTTTATCACTCTCGCCGTATACTCAGATGTGTCCCCGTTGAAACGCCGGAATCTATTTCATTTTTATGATTGGTATGGGGCACAGCATGGACGGTGCAACAGAAACGTAGTTCACATGCGAATTAGTCAGATGATCAGATGATGATTGAAGTAGTCCGGCAACCGCGAATATTGCCGATCGAATAAGCATCTCCGGTTCTCAAGGCACTTAGAGTTCAAATCACAGGCAAACACAGGACAAGTGATTAAGCCAAATGGCATCTTAGAAATCTGCGGAGACTGTACCATTTTATGGCGGTTGTTATTCATCGCATTTAAAGACTACTTTTACAAAGTATATTGTATTAGCTTTACATGATCTTGCACACACACAAAACATGAAATTAACGTAAATCTGGTGAACCCGACTGGGAAAACAGGGTGTTCTTTTTTATTTGTGGGTGTATACAAGTGGTCAAGAGCATGTTGCAGTTACACAGAATGCCAAATGAGCAGCATCCCAGGATAACTAACTATCTGGTGCTTAAACCAAGACTGGTAACACATTAATATTCGATTGACAAGTCACCATAATATTCCTTCCGGATCCTACGATGAAGTTTTGAAAATAACACCGGTGTTATAAATGTGGTTGAAGAAAGCGTCAATCGTATGATAACAAGAGCACCCGACCTTTCTACAAGTTCCAACCCAAATCTACATAAGACCATCGGTATTCTAAGAATGTCTACAAACCAGTTTGGTTAGGTGTCTAGAGCTGGAGTGCGTTTAAGACGTACACAGTTGTTCACAGATCGATGGTTTGGGCTCTGTCCTCTACCCATTACAAAACCTCTGGAATCAGAGTTATCCTTCTGTCAACCATTGCTACTGGGTTGGTTCATTCTGTCTTACCACACAGCGGCTTATTATGTTTCACCAAGACACATCAATTATAAACGAATGTTGGTGTTATTGTGAACAGTGTTGTGTAAGGTAAGTCACATGTGACCAAATATTTGCCTGGAAAGGCAGATAGGCTTTCCATAAGGATCCTTACACCCGGCAAAGAGAGGTCGGGCGCTGCGCCCTATTCAACAATAAAATGAGCGGAGTACCCAGATTAAAATTTTTCATTGCAAACACGGCGTATCCTCTTGGAACGCATAGCGAGCAGTATTGCTTAATGTAGACATCAACCACACGAGACCTAAAACCGGCAGCCGGTTTGTTAGGTTGGCCTGTATCCTCGTTTCCCTCAGACTACAGACCACAGACGTTTGTTTCCCAATATTTAGCTACAAATATGCATCTCATAACACACTCAACTTGAAATGTATTCGTCTAAGATCAAAATATACAGTGTCGGTTGTCATCAGTATCGCTTGTTACTTATTTGCGCAACTTCAGGATACCTGTTACTAATTCACAAATCTGTCGGTTGCGTATACTGAGGAATCACAGTAAGAGAAGTATCCAAAATAAATATTAACCAATCCGTTTTACGAAGACGGGGAAATCATTCACAATCAGTTATATCGCTAAAGTTGAGCACTGAAGTAAGTGAAGAATCGATGCACCATTATCTTTGCTTTTAACATTCCTCTGACAAGTTTATTTGATCGATTCCTGTAACTGATGAGTAGTCGGGGATTTGGTTTATTTCAATTTGAACATCACCCACAACTGATCACAGCTGTCGCATTCTCGTAGACTATCCAGCCGGCTTCTTTCGAAAAGAAGCACTAGACTCAAGTTTCGCTCACATTAGAGCTCATCAGTAGTGCATAACATCGCCACTGCCGGGACTTGAATAACGGACACGCTGTTTATGAGGCAACCGTGTTTTACCACTGCACCATTGACCTCACATTAAACACGACCGAATTATCATATGTGAACGCTCAACCACTTTAGCTTGTGAGTAACGATTCCTATAAGGTAACGAGTCACAACTTGAACCTCTGCCCATATGAAACAGGATATACAGATGACCTGCACATTAAACTTTTTCTTACATTTTTGACATAAAAAGAAAGATTTTTTAATATCACTAACTTGAGAGAGAAAGTTCATCGACCTCGATAAAGGTTTTTAATCACTAGAAAAACGGATAAGTAGAAGGCTTATTGTAAAAAACATGTAAGCATATATAAATTTTTCCGAAATTGGCGGAGGTTGTGGTTATCTCATCTACAGTTAAAAAGTCAAACTGATATGAACACAATAGTGTTATGTTTAAATTATTTTAAATGAAATAGTGAAAATGCACTTGAATGTAAAACGTAATCACAAAGAGATAAATGGACATCATTTAAATGAAAGGTAGCATTACTACAATTATGAGTGAAGAGCTGATTAATAATCAGTTATTTTATTCCATAAATTGACAGAAGTACAATATATGTTGCAATGACACATTAACCAGAAACACTCATTTATAAATAACAATGTGATCTGGGAGAAACATGCTACAATAACACGTCTGTGTGTTATAAAAACACCATTGCATACTAGGTTATCCCTATTTCTCATGATTACGTTTATTCTGTACATACGTTCACCCGACTACTCACCAATAGTGTAGTATGTATATTCATCTTCACCACCCTGGCAACAGAATTAGTGGGTCTCCTAGCCTTTGTAATAAAAACGAAAATGTTCTCACAGTCATCAGAAGCAAGAATTATGTTTGAAAATGATGCCCAGCTGACAATATGACATGAAGCAGCTTATAAGCTGCACGGAATTTACTATGGTACTAAGGCAACCACGTCTGTATCTTACCAAAAACGTGTTTGCTTAACGCGACTTGCTTAAAAGGAGACAGGGAAAAATATCATCACGTAAGACGCCGGCGTCGTTTGGTGTTTGTTTGGACAATTGACCGATACAGTTAACAAACCGATGACGGTTTGGACAGTACTCAGTGAGACACGCGTGTCAGTATGCAAAGGACATCTCGGGACCATAGTAGTAGATAGTTTGAATCTGTTTACACATTGTGCAGCCGTGGCCAAAGAGACGCAAATAACCTTGAACCTTATAGGAGAAACCTATGGAACTTTCCACCCTGAAGTGTTTCCAACTGTGTCCACATCCATAATCCGCCCACACCTGGAAACAAACAAACATGTCTAGCGTTCTTATGTTAAAGATTTGACACTTATTGAAAGTGTTCAGAGAAGAACCACGAAAAAACTACGGGGCTGAAGAAAGTCGTCTACTCAGACAGACTGACAGTATTCGGTTAGTTCTTAATGAATTGCGGACATCTCAGGAAAGACCTATTCCTTACCAACAAAATACTCCACACCCTGAGTCATCCATTGACAAATCTTCTGCTAAATGAGATTCAAAGTTTATGGGGTTACTCGCCGAAACTCAGTAATGAACCAGGTCGGCCACTTTGTATACAGAACTGCTTCACAGTTAGGATCTGTTCCAATTGGAACATATTGCCCAACTCTATGGTCACTGTTGAAATGGTCAAAAGTTTTAAACTATTATTCGATCAGCACTACAAGTTTCTCAACCGTTATATTAGCTCAGTCTCACAGGTCACTAAATACGCATATCTGAGTGAATAGTACTTCAGTGTGTTTCAGTGTTCGTTGCTGAAATGATTACAACCAGTAGCTTCATTGAACTGAGTTTTATTTAGTTCCATTCACTTTTGTTCATATAGTTTTTCATCGACCAGCACAAAGACAGTAACACACAAGCAAAAATCGTTCTCCTTCCTGTAATAACCTATTAACCCATGAAATTAAGGAAGGTAGAGCGAAAGCTGTTTCAATTCATGAACTCTTTATGGAAACAAAGCTTGTGGAGATTGTTGATTGATAGTCTTGGTCTACTCACACTGTAGGCAATCATTATTTAAAAAACATAAATAACACTAAATCTTTAGAAAAATTCTTGTTGTCCCCCAGTGGAAGGTTTTCTTACAACAGTCAACTCCACAATCTGTCTACTGTCTATTTGGAAAGAGATGTTACTTTTTGAAACTGTTCATTGAACGAAATGTTTCACCAATACGCTCTCTAACCTAGTGAAACTGTTGACACTCGACTAATCTCAACACAGTATAGAAATTTGAAAGAATGCATAATCATCAATATCTCTCAGCACAAAGTGATTGCATGTCACAAATTGTAAGTTTTCACGTAAGCAGTCACTGTTCGGAACTACATTGTCAAACGGACATGTTATAACGAAGACAAAAGTTTTAGCTTTTGGTCTAGCTCGTTCTAAATTAAATGCACCAGTTGGTTGAAGAATTCACAATAGTTCACGTTGATCACAGAGATGAAAGATAGAGCTGTAACTATCCTGGTCACCTTTTTAAGGCATCATTTTCATGAGTCAATACGTATGCACAACTGTCCTATTGATTTTTCGATGTTTTCTGAAGAGATGTTAACATGCCGATGGATTTCTCTTCATTTTTGTTCGTTTCAAATCAGTCCCCTTCAAATACAATTGTGGACCATCTGACACATCTGATTCATCCAACTTGTAGTGACAGACATTCCCTAACCGTCTATAAGCCTGAGCTGAACCTACGAAGAGTTACGAGGTTTGGGACATTACCCGGTACGCAAAATAATTAGGGAGGTTCAGTATACTGACGAAGTACTATATGAACCTGTGTTAAAAGTACTAACTCTAACCTCAATGAGTCTAACTGAACAAACTGAGTCAGTATACCATTGTGTATTTCCTTAGCTAGTTTACAGCTATTAAATTTGGAACTTGCCAACATTTACTATTTTGCCCAGTGGTAAAGACATAGAGGATCAGCACACAAGCATACTTGTACACCGTACATGAAAATTAAATCCACAATTACACAGTTACATGTTGGAGAATCAAGAACGATATGCCTGTCAGTGTTTTTTTATATAATTGTTGTATGTTAGTAATGAACAGTAGTAATTATGAGAGCGATGTGGATTTTTACACCATTTTTTTTAGTTTTGCAACCTGGTTATAACTGATTGATGATTGGCAACCTTTGAAATTAAAAGTTGTTTAACCTATCCCTCTCCTAAAGTTATAGGCCAAGTGAAGTTGAGCTAAAAGTCATGCTTCCATTCCTCGTTAATTCCACTTCTACCGGAATACCACGGAGCTGAGTAGTTGAGTCGTCATGGTTACATATATGTTATTGTGACGCCAACGTGAGAAACGATTCAATAACGACTGTGTTAAACCGAGAGTTTAGAAAGAATGTGTCTCGGTCAAGGGAAGCTACTTGTTACCAGTTCACTATTTGTGAATGATTTGTCCCGGACCTGGACAATGGCCAGTGTTGAAGGGGCAAACTAACCCACCCTCACAGATGATCACCTAGCCCAGTATACAAACGTGTGTTGACATGCATTCTTGTTTAGACAATCACACGAACCGGTGATTATTCACAAATCAGGTACACAGCTTTCAAACTGTAGTCTCTTACGTAGCCTACTGAACCAGTTTCTGTTGTTTTATACAAACTGTACTACTAATTAGTAGCGTGTCAAACAATGAAAGATTGAAATGGACACAACATCTGATCAGATGGGTTTATCAAAATTTTCCTAACGAAATGGCCAAATATGTGTGTTCATGGTATAAAAACATTTCAATAAACGAGAGAGTGTTTTGTAGTTATAGTACAATTATCATCCCTTGATGTTCAACGACATGTGAACTGTTTCAAATCTGTTAAAAGTGAGGATTTTGTGAATTAAAGTAGAAAAATCTACACTGAAATTTTGGTTGTTCATCATCATTCAGATTATTTACAACACTGCACTCTTCAGACCCGGTAGATTAGGACAGAAACAAGACGTACCGCGATATGGATATGAGCTTACCAGGCACTTAATCAAAATGATCTAACATGAAAACGACAAGTGGATGGGATTTTCGATTATTCGGGGCACATGGATTATACCCAAGACAGGCTGATGACCGAATTATTGACTTGTATTATATTCACCACCAATGGCTTCATCAAACTCCACGAGTCTTAGGGCAATGTCAGATAACAAAACATTGATTTTGTCGACCGGTTCAGTGTCACGACGTCTTGTCGTGTTTTATGTAGTAAACAAATGACCTTGAGTTTCTTGTTTGAACTGTATACCCAGTTGCTCCGTTCAACATTTGCGGCCATTCGCGGATGTAAACTCCGTTTTGTTAGTAAGAAATCAATTTTGCAAACATCGGTTTTCGATCATTCTAATCAGGCTTAGGGTAAGTTCAGGATGTATATAAAAATTAGAAAGAGTCAGATAGATCATTAAGAAGTCACAGAAGTGGTGCGGATCACACTTTACTGGAGGAGTGTGGGAGTGTTGGTGAACGTGTGGAGTGTTACACGTAACTGTCATGAGAAGTGCGTTCGTCACTGTCAAGTGGTTCACGCTTGCCCAGGTTTCAAGTGGATGTGGATGTGGAATGATTAGTTTGGGGAGGTGGATGGTTTGTACGAATTGTTTTTGGACACACAGGCAGGGGTTGTGGAGTCTGCTAGCAATAGGCTCGGCCGGTGATAACAGTCGCACTCTGACAAATCTGGAGTAGACTTGACAAACCTTATAGATAACTCCGAACGCTCCATTCGGATTTAGTCGATGGCCAGTGCCGACTAGGTGGGTGCCGATCGCACTGAAAATGGGTTTTCTCCAGCCGTTGCCAAGCCATTTCGGTCGGTGTTCTCGTACACTCTCCGACAGCCACTTTGTGGTCCACCCAACCTAACCGGCTTGACAACAACATGTGAAAGAGCAGGTGCAGAAAGACGACGAGAACGTAGACAAACTATCCTAAGGACGTGACACCAGTACCGGGCAGGCGTCGAACGACACGATAAGTCTAGCTGCAGGGTATACACTCTCGACCGCGTTTGAAAGTTTACGGCTAGTTATTTCACTGTTAACCACACCTCTATAATATGAGAGACAGAGGAAAATCAGCTTTCTCTGTGCTGTCCAGACGAGTTCATAGTTCGAACCGGAATACAGATTTTTGTCTATGGATCTCTCAGAGTATCCATTTCCGGTGAGGGTTTCTCGAATACGCCTTACTTCCTCATTGAGA
>JTDE01000314.1:187948-215310 GCA_014338405.1 Paragonimus skrjabini miyazakii
CTGTGCTCTGTTCAACAGACAACGCACCAAATTTATTTTGTACTTCAAAGGGACAAAACTGTGAAAATGTGTGTATTGACCCGTCCACGTCTTTTTCCTATGAATCGATCTTTGAATTGTTCCCTTTGATCGACGAAGTAACGCGGTATCTAGGAGTGAGAATCTGTTATGATGTTCTACCCCGAAGGTGAACTTCATATTCTGGTGTGCTTTGTTGAACTCATCTAGTGCAGTGAGGAGGAGCGATCGTACTACAGTACTGACACTGTTGCTATTCAGTAGTGGGGCCAGAGCATGGGTTTTGACATTGAAGTAGTCGCAGGAAAAATACAAGAAGAAACATCGGAGTGCAGCGTCGCATGAAATAGTTCTTGGTGTGCAAAATAACGTAAAGGAACTGAGCATTGGCGTTTGTGGCAACTGTGACGTTCTGAGCCCAGTGCCGTACGCAGATGAGTGTTTTTGTTTGTTGTCATCTTGAAACGCATAATCCATGTGTAGCTTTCTTGAATAAATAACCCTTGCGCCATCCACGTTATTGGCTCACAAAACTAGTATGACCTGGAGATCATCATCGTTTGGGAAAAGATGAAAAATGTCATACACAGAGCGCTTGTAAACCTTGCACTTAGTTAGAATGAGACTGAGTTCAGTGGTCTCTAGTACAGTCATTGATTCTCTTCTAACTTATGAAATCTGCCAAACTACTAATCAGTAATTCAATAAATATATGTGCTAGTAGTGGACCTAAGGGTGAACCCATTGCGAATCCATCGTTCTGTTTGTATAACTCTACATTAAGTTGAAGTTGGATATTATGGACGCAAAACAATAGTAGTTCTTTCAATTTTTATCAGATAATTCCGACATCAAATTGACTGTTCTTGATATAGGTGCAGAGGTAGTAAATCGTTTATTGCAATGGTGCATTAGTGAATAGAGAATTCACCTCCGAGGACAACATGTCGTTCCCGATATTCACTGAATCGATTGAATCCACAAAGTCGAAGGTGTCCTTTAGGCTAAAAGGAGTTAGTCGTGATTTAATCGGTTCTAATATCTCCATTAGCCATTTTGGTAAAGCATGATACGGCGAATTGTACATGCCTAGGATCGATCTATAGGTACTCCGTCTGTTTGCACTTTGGGAAGATCGTACAAACGTGGAATGACCGTTCTCGTAGGTCTAATACGCTTGCAAATTGAACCGTCCATGACGTCTGTTTGTTTCATTTAGTGAAGTAATTTGACTAAGATTTTCCTTATTTCTGTCATTTTATCTTTATCATTTTCTGCTTTCGAAAACGTCGAGTCATCTGATAGAATCGACAACTTCTTGACAAGGTGATCATTTTTGCCTAGTAAAACTATTCTCATTCCTTTGTCAGGCTTCATGATTAAAATATTCTGGTTAGGTTGTAACATTCTTATAGGATCTAATTGTTTACATTTCAATAAGTTGCACTTCGGTACCTTGTTATCCAGATGGACTTACAGCGTTTAGCGTCAAATTTTGTCGAAGGAACGAATCCATTTAGTTGCACATGTTAGTTTTCAAATTGAACCTCAGTGTTTGAACGATTACATTTAGACATCGGATGGGAAAATTTTGGACCTAGTGATAATGCCTCCAACATTGTGCGGCTTAGTGTCATAGAGGAAAAGTTGTGAACATATGGTTCTGGTTCTGTTGGAAGCTCAGCTTGTGGCTTGATTGGATTCAAACTACACAGTAACTTTTTCTTCTTGTTGTCTACTTGCTCTTGCACCTCTGTCTGTCCGCATTGTTCGAACAACCTGCTGTCCTCCTCGGGGAGCGTCACGAGAACAACCACACGCTGAGACCGATCACGCGTTAATTCGTCAATTTTTTATGGTCCCGAGCCTACTTTGTTTTGAGCATGACGTTGTAGGGTTTTAGCAGTGGGTGACACGTTGCAACGATGTGAAATATTCCAGTAAAACTTAGGGAGGTCTTTAATGTTATCATTGAGAAATATTACAACAGCCTTTGCTTATCCGATTCTGGTGCTAAACCTTACATACCCGTTAGGTTGTTTCACCAGCGTTAGGTCGTTGGATTGTTTCAATCAACTTCAGATTCCTGTAGAATCCTTAATAAGTTTTACGAATTGTATACTGTGACTCGTTGTAGTTTTCATATATAACTCGCAGTTACCCTACGAATTTGTAAAAACCAGATGAGAATGACCGAAAACAGCTGTTTGCAAAACTGACTTCCGCTTTATTCTGTCAAGGATGACGTAAGCACAACTAGAATTGAACTGGCAGATAACATGCAAAACAGAACTGAGTGCCAGTGAAGCTTGTTCCTCGTGTCTGAAGCAATATACATAACGAGAAAACGGGACATAAGCTGCTGTAGGTTGGAGTTTATGGTACACCATTAGTCAGACGTTCCACACAAACGAAGTTATGAATAATTCGGCTTCTTAGAGTGAGCCAACTGTCCATCCTGTTCTTACTTACTGTAAACATTTTAAAACGTTCGGGCACATCCGTTCATCATTGGGGTTATGGATAGGAGCCGTTTTGTGCACAGCCCCATTTGGACGGATTCTTTTAGTTTTGCTAGTCAAATGTCCACTGTTGACACATTGTCCTAACCGGTCCATTTGTTGTTTATGAAGAGTAAACACAATTTAACATGTTTCCGTTTCTTTAACTGCATTAATGCTTTTCACTGAATCAGAACGGAGGTGCAATTTTTTCTTCTCGAGGGGTGTGGTATTCAAGCATTTATCGCAGTGTTTCTAGGTGACTGATTTACAAATAACTCCCAGTTTGTACGCAATAACTGGTCGAACGTTCCCTCAAATTCCTCAAGATTTCGGACTGTCTTCAAAGGTGTCATTCTCTTCTCAGTTTGCTCTTCCATCTATGTAAACGTTAAATCTGCCCTCAAAGGTTTCTGTTCTACCAACTTATACATGGTATCAATTTTGACGTTCGTCTGGCTCCGCAGTATAGATTGTTCTCATCTAATTAGCTGGCTGATTTGATGTACGCTTTTTATCGCACGCTGAAAAGCACTGGCAGTTTATTTTCTCTTCTTAAGGGAACGTATCCTTGTGACCGCGAAATAATTGGATCTAGGAAGCTGTTTATTTCAAAAAATCCGTTACGAGTTATGTAAAGATAAACATCCACGAATGCAAACGCAAGTTTTGCGCGGCTGAAATGTATTCACATCTGTGAGCAGTAGTGTATGCCCAGCCTTTGTATCGACACATCCTGCGCGACACAAATGCACGTTATCAGGCGTTTCTTTCAGCGTTTAGTTTTTCTGGCGTTAAGAACTAACCTTCGGTTTTCACGTGTTCCATCTGTGACATATTACTTACTAGCAACATTGTGGATTATACAGCAACAGCATACGAATAGTTGACTCTCAGATTACAGTTGAAAATAAGTCTGTTAGCCTGGCAAGAACCACTGTTTATGTGGGTACTTGATGCACTGTGACATTGAATTGACTGACTTCATAAACCACCCGTCCATGTCTACCGTCTTCATGAGTCCCCTGTAAAATGTTATATAAATGTGATGTATTTAGCCTGACGATGAATCACTGAAAACGAGCTTGTTCGCTACACAGTATTTTTTCAAGTTATAATTGTTCAGATATTTTGAAGGTATGCTGAACTGCGATTTGATGTGTTATCTTCGTGTCAACAATGTTGTCACTAAAGTGAGTGGTTTTACTCGTTAAATTACGTCTAAAGTCGCTCCCGACCATAGATAATCTTATCCTCTATTTTGAATGTACACTTACTCCCTTGTTGAGTATATTTTTCTCCATGTCAATTTCTCCGGAATTCTAATAGAAGAGTTCAAGCTTGTTTCTGAATCCCTAAAGTATCATTCTGCCTGGAGTGGTATTTCGCGTTATAGTCACAGTAAATTTATCGCATTTTACCAGCTCACATTTTCCAAAATCTCATCCATTTTTGATCAACCCCTTTGCTGCTATCTTTTCAAATTTACTATTCCTCACTTAGCACGATTTTTCATTAATCTCGTAATTTTCGTGAACTAACTGACTGCAAACTTGAACCAATGACTTATTAAAAATTCTGTCTGTTGAACACTCATTTCCCGAGGTATATAAAGTAAATGTTTGACTTGGCAAGAACAAAGCACACTTTGGTGCATAGTGAATGCCAAGTTAGAAAACTGCACGTGTTTGAGACTAGGATTGAAGCGACTAGTAGGGTGTATGGATAGGTAGAACTGTTTATAGTATCCATCCAGAACACTTTAAAAAGACTTATTGACACACAGACAATCTTTGGTCTGCTTGAATGAATACCAGCTAATACATGTGTGTCTATGCTTCTGAGGACTAAGGCAGGATTGAAAAGTGACCATCTTTTACCTATGGGAACAATATTTTGCGAAAACACTTACTGCTTTCTGTACGCATGCTGGTACTCAGACAACCGTGTCGTTTTGTGATGAATTACCAAATCGGAGGCGCAATTATTCCAACAATCAGTTGAATGTCTCGTTGTGGCGATGAGATGTGGTCAAAGCCCACAGCGGATGGACTGCAGACAAGAAGAGAGATCGAAAGAGTTTCCACTCGACGAAATCGGGTCTACAGGCAAGAGTTGGCAGACAGAAAGCGTCAGCCAAACGCACGGAATCAGGCAGAAGTGCACATGACGCTTAACCGGGGACCTAGCTACGGTGTGAACTGGAATTCTGGTTTATAAACGGGAGCGCGTAGATGAAGTGGGAAGGTGCGTGTTGGACAATAAAAATTGTTTATTATTGAACGACTTTCCACCACAGTTCAACCAGTCGAAAATTACTCGTCCAATGGGGCAAGTGTGAAACTGACTTTAAAACCATGAAATCCTTTGGGTTTTCTTTTCGTGTACGAGTAAAAGCCTGGAATTTCCATGTTTGACGCGCTTACCTGCGTCATATGAGTACGAATGAGGCACTTAACCTTGTAACGAGTGTCCATGCTGTCGCCCATGTTGACAGTCTTAACGACCTGCCTCCATCGCAGTTCGTCATTGGCACCACTCATTCTCATGGCTATATTTGACAGTGATATTTTATGAGCACCGTGCAGTCGAACTATTCCGGGCCAGGCAGTAGGCTTGTGTGACCTTCTGTACATACCTACGGTGCTGACGAGGCGGTCGAGCCTCTGGCACTGTGTACCAGTGAATGCCGAGAACATAAGGGAAAATTTGGTCTGGCCCTTCCTTTCGGAAGGGACTGAGTGAAGATGCTTATTTAGACGCGAGCACTACGATCAACTATATGCAATGTATAATTTGTAGTTTTCATTCCACCGTCCCCATAGTGTGACGAAAAGTCGTTCACCAAAGCAATATATTCATTCCCCCCTCGCGTGTTCCCAGGTCGCCCATGTTTATCAACCAGGATCCCAGTCCACAAATCAATGATTTATTCGTTTCAACCCCCTTACGCAATTTTGCCCTATTCTTTCCTTTCGGTCGGTGTTTTCCGCAGCGGAATTTTGCCCGTTATTTTTTGTCCGTTCTACCGATTTTGCTCAGTAATGACTCGTTCCACCGTTGTCCGTAGTCCATCTGCACTGGGTATTGACCATATCCCACAACCGCATTGAGGTATTCAACTGAATGTTATAATAATCGCATCTCCGACCCCACAATATGAATTCGGATAATGTAGCTTATCTGATTCACTTTCATGTAAGTGTTATAAACAAACTTTTCAGCTGGGTTAATCCTAAAAGCATGGTTCCATTTATCTGGCTCAATCAACGGTTGCATTGAATGATGCTGGCAACTGACACCATCTGAATATTTTCTAGTATAGTTTGCCGTAGGAGTTTGCGGACATCCTTCAACCGAATAAAACGAAAAGACAATTTATCTGATCGTGTATGCGTTCGTGAGAAACTTCAGTTTTTCCCCGTCTACTCTCCAGACTAGCTTTATTATGGTGGCCCACCCTGTATTACTGACTTGTAAAAAAAGAATCAGTCAGTCATTGCATCATTGCTCGAGTTTCTGCAAGAATATCCCTCTTTTAATAGTTTTCAAAGGTGTGGGCAATAACATCGACGATTTCTACAGTGTAACAGGGCTTTGACTGGGGAGTCATAGTTAAACCATGCAGCAGTGACAACGAGAACACTAACCTTATGAATGAAAATATTTTGTCAAACATACGGTGTATGTTGCCAGCATATTCACCGGTCGCAGATGGGACCAACTGATCGTATGTCTTGAAAATACTTGTATATGCACTGGAGTCATAAGTGATCACATGTGTATGGTAGATCGGGTTCAATTTGGATTCACTTGATTCAATTAAGATAGTAACCTCAACAAACAAGACGATTCTGTTTACTCTGTCTTCGAAGTGATTGGGCAATCTGAACAGTATTCACACGAGACTGTGGTTGTGTGTCTGAATATGGTCATTCTGTCATGCCTGTTATGAAGTTACTTCGGTTGTAGTTAACAAGTTAGTTTCACAAGCACGACGGCCGGAGTTCAAATGCCGATAGGAAGCGGGATATACACTACCGATTAGCTCTAATGAGAGCGAAACATCAGTCTATTGATTCTTTTTGAAATTGGCCAGCCGAGAGGCTCATATGAATACAAAAGCCGTGATTAACTGTAATTAGCATTCAGTTTGAAACAGCCGATGCATTTAAATCGTGGTCAGAGTATGAAAAACCAAAAATGCACCCAATTTGGATGATAATAAATTATTACACAGTTTTCATGGTGTTAACTTAATGACACTCTTTCGGTTTAACATACACAGAGCCGGAAATGTACTAATATCATTGACACTTATTTCAACTTATCAAATGAGCGACCGACCATGCGCGTTTGAGTATCATATGTGGAAATTCGTCTCATCGATGTATAGCTGCCTTGTTATTTAAACCGCCCAACCTACTTTGCATTTTTTTAAAGCGTTCCAATGAAGTTTGTTTCAGTTGCTTGAAAAATTAGTTTACTTTTACCAAGTATTCTTGATCATTGAATAGGTGGTCGATTAACAACCATTGTATGGAGTTCTGATTGCTTTAATTGTTCACAGACTAACCTCATAATGTTTATCCATTTCGTACAACTTCGCAATAAATTCACCCGAAAGTTTCACATTCAACCAAACTCCTTTTCTTGTTATATTACCCATCTTTACATGTATTTCCCTCCGGCGTGACTTGAACGTGATCTCAAGTTTAAGGGCATTCTTGCCAAGCATATTTAACTAACTATTTATGTTCACACAAAGAATATAGCATATCAACCATTTCCGTTTCCAAATCCATGATTTTAATCACCTCCCCACACATAACACGCACGCCAGATCCAATTAACCTCAGTTGAAGCTTTATGCGATTAACAAACACGATCATTTGCTAATGAGTCAGGCAATTAGCGAGAGTGGATGATTAGATAGCCTATTTTATGGACTCTGCCGCACATTAACATGAACTTTGAGCCCGGATTTCAGAAACAGTGAGAAAGTGATAACATTCTGTGTCAGCATCCTACGTTAGACCAAGCGCAAACTAGGTCGAGGTCACATGACCTTAACACCCAACAGAATTACGCGGCCACTTCCCCTTGCAGCAACAATACCTTTGTCGCCTCTTGGGGCTGAGGTCAAGGTTTATAGGTCTACGAGTACAAAAGCTTAATCTCTACGCCATTGTGATCTGTGACGTGTCTCTACTTGTATCGTGATACTGAATGAAAGAAATGCAACCGGTGGTCCATTGTCTGAGTATAAAAGTCAGTCTCATGAATACTACAGGATTGCACTCTCTAATGAGATTGAATCGGAGCGTTTTCCTGACTGAAGAAGATCAGCCAATCAGAGTTCGCGTACAAGCTGTTGCCGACGGAAATGTGGTCGATTGGCTCCAACTAATCAAAAGTGGCGATCGACTTCTGCACCAAATTTGTTTGTAAGATGTGGAGTTCAAAACAGTCCGTTTGAACGCGTGTCAGATTAAAACAACTGTGATGCTGGATGCAAGGTCGTACGATATAGCAGCGGAGCGGCCAGCCAAAACTCATAAACGCCTGTCGCCCAGTGGCAGTCGTAAGTACTGTTGTTCCCCTATAAAAAGGCAGTTTTTTCTCAATGAGTTGAGACTGCTTAATGCCGCTGAGACTATTGCTGTTCTGGTTTTCCCGACACACTCCAATGCCAAAATGAAAACGATGACTCTTGGCTCGACCACAAAATCTATTCACAAACTTGCAATGTGAATTCCTTGAGTGAAAAGGCGGATCAGACATTGTCCGTTCAACTGCCCTCACGTATCACCACACACCAGCTCAATTCAAGCTGACTAGCGTTGAATGAATCTTCGTGGCAGAATCTGGTTGATTCTTAACTGACTGACTGACTGACTGACTGACTGACTAACCAAATGCACGGATTTGCCGCTTATGTCTTTCTCTGAAGTAAATATACAGTAATAATGAATAACAACACAAATAGTGCCAGAAAGAGCTTTACATAATAGGAGAGTAACTGGGTATGCAAAGCTATTCCAGAATTATCTCATGAGCCAAGCAATATCAGAAAACAATCTGGCTCTCCATGATACACAAAGAAGTTAATGGTTTAGTCAAACTCCGTTAGGCATGGATGATAATCATTTTATTCACCAACGTAGTCTACTATTCACCATTATAGTAACCATCAGCTATATGACCAGTTTGTTTATTTCAAGAATTTAAAATGTTTCCAACACGATCAGCCAGCGATTGCCCACTTCCCTGTTGTAAACAGATGATTTCGGTATGTGCTACGCCCATCCACATTGAAATCCCCCACAGCTAAGGCAAAACGAACAGTCATAGACAAGTCCAAAAAACAGTATCTTCGGTTCCTTGTGAATGACGCTCTAAGGCTACTGACTGAGCGAGGTAGCTGGTTATTCGTTCATTTTTTTAGATACTTCCATCAACTGCGGTTTTAGCGTCCACAGCACAACTACTGTATGGATTTACTGTTTGAGTACTGAGTTGAGATGAGAGGCATTTTGAGTTGTAATGAAAGCTTACTGTTATTCGTAATTTGTGTTATCCTAACGAGATTGCTGGTCGTCCTAGTTTTTTTGCTTGCACATCGTTTTCTAGTCTTCTCAAATAGCACCTGACTGCATATCTGAATGTCAGAAATCGTTTGGCAATCCTCCGTATACTTAGCTGCATATGCTGAAACGATAAACTCAGTTGAAACAGAGTAACTGGAGAACATAACCATCTTCGAATACAGAGAGCTTAAATATATATATACTGCAAGTTGAACATCACCCACAATTGACATATATATTTATATATATATATACACACATACATACAGAGCGACTTGACACGTCTCTGATCCACAGAGTAAGGCTAAGCTCACACAAATACCAAAAACCTTGTCTGTGATCGACAAATGGACGTTCATCCTAGACCAGAAGTGACAGAGTCAAGCGAGGGTACCACGCGAATTTACGATCCTCATATGCACATCAATAATAATAGGACATGCTGGTTAAATGAATGGATTGAAGCGACCATCACACCCAAGTTGTCTGTCTACAATATTAAGAGTAGGGTCAGGGCTTAAGTAGCTTTTCGTCAGCAGCTTGCACTATGGCTGCACACCACATGACACCGTGAGTTTAAAGAACTTACCGCACTATAGACTATATCCGTGTAACATGTTTGTGTAACATATCCGTGTAACACCCGACCGAATTCACACAAGGTTGGATACATCCGGAATGGCTTTGCATGTCATAGAGAACGAGACCAAAGGACGCATGCGCTCCAAACCATCATCCCAAGTGGCTTACGCTGAACCACTTGCTGCCCCACTCACACACCACGTATCCGGTGTAAACCCGAAGGAATAAGACCAGTAGGTGAGTGAGTGAGTCCTTTGTATCCAGCCCGCTAATGCTGGTTAGCCAATTGTCCGGCTAGCAGGAAAAGGAAACTCTTACCTCGCGGAAAATAAACACACAGAGAGGGAGACTGCAATGACAAGATCTAAATCGAGAAGGAAGATGTGTCAAATGTGATACAAGAAGCATTTTGGTATGCGAGTGCACGTTTATGCATCCCAGAGAGGAGAAGAATGAGTAACAAAATTCACAGTGGACTACGAGAAGAACAGGCAAACGATTCATCATTCAATACACCAACAAAGCTGAAGAGGGGAATGGGTAGAAGATTGCAGGTACTCCAGTTTCTGATAAGAGGAGTGGATTAGTTGTCCAGCGGCCATAGTCTTGGTCGATGTAATCATTAACAAAATTAGAGTGGATATGCTGATATGACCTACCTGAGCTTAACCTACTCGTTGTCTCTTCGTCGACGATGCACTATGAATACGCTGGTGACCTACTAATCCAAGGCGGCCAGCGCATTCGCAGCCGCACACATCGCAATGCTATATAATCATGTCACAACGATCTATGGAACCGATGGAACCCTTACATACCGCGCTCTTTCGTTCTCGGCCGCGTAATAACTGTTTGTTGAACTCTCGGACGTTCGTCCGAATCGAGTTATTACGGGCTGTCCGGTTCAACGCTTTGTCCCCCCAACATCCAATATCAGTGTTACAACCTGGAAGGCTTACCCACACTGCATCGTGGTATCTCCGCTTTTGACCACCAAGATTTCGCTCACCTGGTCTCAGTTGTCATTACAGCACCTGCTTCGGAATACGGTGATCACCCATCCGACGGACGTGACCAGCCAGTGAGGTTGATTCAACATCAACAGGGCTTCCATCCCATTAATGTCCGATCGCCACAGTACCTCAGTGTTCGGGACCATGCCCGACCACCGAATACCCAAGATGCGTCTTAGAAATTGCAAATGAAGGCGGCTCAGATAGTGCACGTTTCGCTGATACGATGTCCACGTTTCACTGCCTTACAGCAGTATAGACAACACCACTGAACGGTATACAAAGAGCTTAGTGATCGGCTTCAGGCTGTGGTTCTTCCAAACACGTCTTTCAAGAAGTCCGAAAGCAGTACTAGCCTTTGCCATACGAACTCTCAACTGGCGGTCCATGGACATATCGGTGGACAATCTGTTACCCAAGTAGCAAAAATTGGCGCAGATATCGACGACGTCTGTGTGAAGATTCCCAGACAACACCTCCACCAGGAGAAGGTTGAAAGAAAGAAAATGTCTAACATTTGTTGATATCGAATCCAAACTTAGATGCCGCGGTCGCAAAAGATGTGGTCAGTCGCTCTAATTCGTCCTCGCTGTGTGCCAGCAATGCGCTGTCATCTGTGAACAGAAGCATGCGCATCATTGTGGTATGTAACCGGGTTTGGGCGCCGAAACGTCGAATATTCAGTAGGCGCTCATCTGCCCGGTACTCAACCTCAACACCGTCCTTCCCAGAATCCTGAAAAGCAACTGTTAGCATGACAGTCAAATATAAACTAAATAGAGATGGAGCCAGAACACAGCCTTGCATTAAGCCAGTGGCAATTTCAAAATCATCAGAGGTTTATTCACACGATTGCCCCTTAGCCCTCATGCCCAAATGCAACAATCTAATGAAATTGGCTAACTTACCTGGACATCCAAACTTACCAAGCACCGTCCACAACGCCTCGCGGCTCACGGAATCGAACGCCTTGGTGAAGTCGACAAAGAGGGTATAGAGGGGCTGGTTCCGTTCCCGGCAATTCTCCTGAAGCTGTCGAGTAGCGAACATCAGGTCGATCGTACTCCGATTCGCCCGGAATCCGCAATGCTCCTCAGGAACATCTGTCTCCAAGACATCCGTATTCAGTCGGTTCAGAAGGATTTTGGCAAGCATCTTGCTTGCGCAGCTCAACAGACTGTTGATCTGATAGCCGTCGGGGCATTGCTTACCTTACCTTTAAACAAAAGGACTATTACAGCATCCTCGAAATCTTGCGGCATCACTTCGTGTTCTCAGATGGAGTGAACCAGCTGGACCAGTGCGCATTCCACCGCCGGCCCGCCATTCTTCAGGATTTTGCCTGGCAGTCCATCTACACCTGCAGCCTTGCCGTTGCGAAGTGGACCACACACTCTCTGCAATTCTAGTAAGTCAGGAGCAAGAGCAAGTGAGGGCTTGATGGCCTGTTGCAGCAGGCTGTTCACGGTCACCCAATCAATGGTAGCAGGACGATTTAGTAGGCTACCAAAGTGCTTACGCCAGACCTCCATGATGTCCCCTGGCTGGGTGCACGAACAGCCGGTGTCCACAACTACCAGTGCTTTAGTAGACTGGATCGATGAACCGAAAATCGCTTTGAGCGAATCATAGAACTCTACATGTTGTAGACGATCTGCAAAACCTTGCATCCGCTCGCCTTGTTTCATCCACCAGTTGTCCTTGATTCCTCGGACACGCTCGGCCAGTTGACGGCGGATACTTCGGAACGTCGCCTTCTTCGCTTCATTGCCCAGGTCCACCGTGGAGGCAGCAAACGCGGTATTCTTCTCTCGTACCACTTCGGCGATAACCGCGTTGTTGTCGTCGAACCAGTCCGGGCGTTTCTGGCGTTTGACATCAATCGTCTCGGTGGCTGCCGTCGTGTTCCGTTTCTTGATGATCTGTCACGTACCCTCAGGGGTAGTGGATACAGGATCGTTGTGGAGACGAGCGGCAGCTGCGCACTGGAAAGCAGTCTTTTTGTCGCAGTTTTCCAACCGTTTGATATCCAACTTCTGCAGTTGTTCGGAAGACCTACAATAAACAGACTTGCGTACATGGATAAATAATTTGGTCCTGACCAGTCTATGACCGGTGCTACATTCAGCGCCGCGAATCAATCGCGTGATACGCACTTCACAAATGTTGCGCTGTCGCACATTCACGTAGTCAAGCAGATGGATCTACATCGTGATGTCGCTCACATCT
This sequence comes from Paragonimus skrjabini miyazakii, assembly GCA_014338405.1. NCBI lineage: Eukaryota > Metazoa > Platyhelminthes > Trematoda > Plagiorchiida > Troglotrematidae > Paragonimus > Paragonimus skrjabini miyazakii. The sequence continues at coordinate 200,882 of JTDE01000314.1, forward strand.
GACTGGAATCCGGTGTTCGTGATAGACAGCTGGTGAGTAGCATACAGGCTGAGTAGATGATCACCGTTCTCATTGGCTGAACCAATGCTGTAGGGTCCGAGGACTGCCGGCCAAGCTACCGAGTCGCGCCCGACTCGAGCGTTCAAGTCACCCAAGACAAACAGTCGACCAGTCACAGGCACCGACCGGATTGTGGCGGACAGTTGATCGTAGAACTGGCTCTTTGTATCATCAGTGTGACACATAGTTGGACCATAAACACTAACAAATGTAGCACACTTAACTCGACCGAGTCGCAGGCGCATAGACAGCATTCGAGGGCTGATGCCGTGCGGTTCGCCTGTCAGTAAAGCGTTGATTCGATCAGCGACTGCGAAACAGACACCATCCTCCCGAGCACCGTCTGTCGGGTAACCTATCCAGTAGAAGGTGTACCCAGCACCTGTTTCCCGTAACTTACCTTGGTCTGCAAGCCTTGTCTCGCTCAAGGCTTCTACGTCGATTCCATAGCGACGCAGTTCCATCGCGATCAATGCAGTGCGCCGTTCTGGCCTTCCTTTGGAGCTGCATCGATCCAGAAGCGTGCGCAAATTCCATGCTCCAACACAGGGCGTCTTGCGTCCCCGGGCCTGTTTCAGGTTGGTCTTCGGGTAATTGAAACTTGAGTGAGCATTATCTGCTCGGGTATTCATGTTGGGGGACAGTATGAGGGTGAGTGATTGACAGTAGCATATTTTAGCCTATTCACCCTGCCATGTGCAGCAGATAGGACGACCCGGTTTATCCTGCGCGACGGCCGATGCAATATGATATTCGGTTTATTTTGTATCGTCATCGTTTTTGTGGGCTTAGGATACTGCCAGGACGCCCAGACCTAGATAGGAGAGCGATTAGGGCCCTCAACCAAAGCCTTTGGCTCAAAATCCTGTACCGCAAGGCAGCAGGTGATACACAAGCACACATACGCATCAACATCAACAATTTAGAACAGGCTCGACAATCACAACCCAAGATGTTCGACACATTCACATAGAGATAATACTGCACAGACAAACCAATCACATATACAGAGAATCAGATCAGCAAAAAAGAAAATAACAAACCGAACCAAAACACAACACACTCACACCATACACAAGGGAGGATCTGCCATTTGTCTGGCTGTTCCCCTTTGGCCAATCTGACATGGTTGAACCTGCAGCGACCGAGGTCGCAGTCAGTACAGCCCTCCGGATCAAAACAGCACACAAACCAGACCACCACGCCAAGGCAGCAGAAATGGTCAGGCTGCTTTACGCACGCATAACCACCTGGTTTTTTCATCGATGGTGTTACGGTCCCATCAGTGTGCAAACTTACGATGGCTAAGTCGTGACCTTTAGTAACAAAGTTACGCTTCGTTCACTCAAATATCGAATACAATGGAAGTAGCATATCACATTAACCATACTACGGAATACTGCCTGGTATTGTTATAATCCGCGAATTCAACCGAAATGCAAGTTGGGACTCACCACAAGTACATTGCACATGAACCCCAGTGAATTGAATTCGGTCAAAATGGCAATGAAACGACCTGATCTGCTAGGGAGCTGTATATTAACAGCCAGTCGGGGAATGAATTATGGGAGCCAGACCTTGAACGACAGAAGTAAACTCAGAAAAATTTTGGTCCACCGCTGTCTCGTCAACGATGAGCTGAGAATGAGGGAGCTAACAAAACCTTCTGAAATAGTGGCGGGAAAAAGCAGAGTCCAAAATTATAAACTGTCTTTCACGATTTTCGCGAGAAAGTTGTGTGGAGAATGGAACTCCCATCAACTGGTTTATCCCATTTAGTGATTATCTTTAAAATGACTTTTTTCGTTGTTCTCTTATTTGGTGATTTTTATTTATAATGTCTCTGCTTAGTAATCTATTGGAAAGTATTCAACTTGCGAAAATATGCCAATCGAATTGATCTAATTGCGTCACATAACTGTACAAGCTGTCCAAAGTACATAAATTTGCCGCTGGGATTCTTTATTACGGAATTCATGGATGTTTGTTCCAACTATGGCCAGGGGCGTTTACTTTTCTTTGAATCGAGTCCACGAAAAGTCTATCAAGTTATTAGTTACAGAACACTGTAGGTCCAAGAACAAATGCGTTTAACCGTGCAGCATCAGATAACGGAACCACAGTCGTTTAGTGTCCGTCAAGTCCGAACAAGTTTTCACTCGCACTGTCAAACCCAGACGGGGAAACGTAACACTTTAGTCGCAGTAGAGATACATAGTTTTTGTGCCGGTAACAAAGATAAACAAAGGCTAAGTAACAGACTCACGTTATCACGTAAATCCATTCTTTTCATTACCTGCAGTGGAATTGTATGTCGCCACCGTTGTGCACATCTACTCTGTTCCCATCAAGGACAGTGTGAGCGCTAACTATAAGTTATTATGTCTGATGGTCCGTCTCAATTAATGACCAGCTCAGTTGGCATGAGTTGTTATAAAGTCGATCTCCAACTCGAAGAACCGTAAGTTAATTTGAAATCCAGTCTATGCTAAGCAAGAGAAATTGTTCAGTGTAATATGGATTGTCATCTGCTGAAGTGTTTTCGCAGTAGGTGACCAATTTATCGTCAAATTCATGCCGACGATTTTCCAGGTTTCGTCTCCGAAACAAACGGACGGAATTGTCAAAGTTACCGAAAATAGTCCATCAACTGTTATATCTGCATGATAGGAATCCAGTTTATCACTCGTGCGTGACTCAGTCGGTGTGCCTGATAATACAGACAAGTAAATGGTCAATCGATGTGGTATAGGAGAAATTACCACCATACTTATGAAGTCCGGTCCTAAATGTGGGGGACTCGATGTAAAAGAAAGTCTATGACTGTTGGTTACGGGTAGACCAAATAATCAATCAACTGTACAAAGACAACAACAGGTCTGGCTTCTCACGAGTGACGTAAAAAAAGATGGGACTATGAAATGACCACATCCATCAGCTTAAGACAGTGCTTGCCACAAATGACCTTCAAAGGTAGAGGAAGAGTGGCATGAGACAACGTACTTGAGACACGTGTCGTGAATTGTTAACTCGGAAAATTCAAATTAATCAGGACCGTGATTGATTCGCAGCACGAAGGGCAAACGACCAAATAAATAACACAGTATGCTGAACAAATTCGGTATCACGCCATAAAACCCGTACCCGTTTGAAAGCTTTGCGTTAACCCAGAAATCAGTTAGAAATAACTAGTACCAGCGATGCAAAGAGGCTCTGTTTTTGTGTACATATAGGACACATATTGGTTGCCCAGGCCAAAGATGACCAGAACGACTCATCTAAGCCGCTTAATCACAAAATTGTACACGCAACACAGCGTGGCGAGGCTCAAAATTCACAATCTATCGTTGTTTGCCGATATGTTGTCTCATGAACCAGTGAGTGGGTTTATAGGGAAAAGGCGAGAATTTGGATCATGTACTAGGCAACAAGTTTTTAGACAGAATAATATTGTACACGAACCAACGTGAGATTGCTAACAACCAGTCTTCAAAATTTTGCGACTCACACAGTCTGGAATTTTAAAAATAGTCAAAACTGAGCTTGGAGTGAGGAACAGTAAACTAGCTGCGAACGAACACAACTCAGACGTAGCAGCCAGTCACGAGGCAGTAGTATTTTAACGCGATCAAATATGTAAATTCCAAACTCGAAGATTGAAGGTTGACATTAAATTATTCTTCCCGCCTGAGACTAAAAAATAGGAAGCTGACAATAGCGAACGTACAATAAAGTTCTAACACCCAAAAAAATTAATAGCATTTTTCGAACTACTGACGTAGCAGAAGAAAATCAGCAAACTAAAGGTTATGAACAACAGTCTTGTAAGGTCTACGACATCTCTTATTTTTGAAACTTGTTATCGGGACCAGACTATTGATGAGCTAGTCCGACAAAAAAAGATTGTCTAGAGCCTACGTCTAATCGAGCAGTCAACTCACATACACCAGTACACAAACAAAAGTTTCGGTACAACTGTTAGTGCTGAGGTTGGGGTTATATTGGGGACGTAGAGTAACGTGACATTCCGTGACAACGTATTCTCAATGCATATAGTCCAAAGTTTCTCACAGCAAGTCTGAATAGACATTCCGACTCAAACACGATAGACCACGTTATTGTTGTGACCGATAATGACACGTGATAACCAAACTTCTCCCGTGTGATTAATATTATGCATAGAACCTGTGTCTGAATGTCGAGAGAACTTAGGATGCATATCGTGCTGCTTACTGATCCGAGATTCTACCGGTTTATAGCGACCAGCCTAAGAACACGTGGGCCATATTACATTAAGTGTAACCCATAATTGTCCGTCCAGACGTGTCTCTGTGTGTTCCAGTGCTGCTGTATTAGGTAGTAACCGGAAAGCAATAAATCAGTCGAGCCCACTATCGCCACACTCCTTCCAGTTGGTATAGCACCTTATTAAATGTGTGTTAAAATTTCTCCACTTGACTGATCGGCCGGAGATGATAGACGGGTGCAAACATGATGAATATCATAAGTGTCCCAGAATTTTCTGAGGTGGGTTATGTTCGGTTGTGATCAAATTTTCCAGTACATACTGCCATGAAATCAGACGTCTGAGTAGAAAAATGTTAGTTGAAGTAGTCATTTGTTGCAGAGAAAACTTGTTTGGTCACTGTCAATGTGCGTCGGTTGCCAATAAATATAACAGCTCATCCAGCGATCCTAAAAAATCGAGACGGTCTCGAAAATATGAGTTAGCATTTCGCTGCCATTGCCCACTTCTTGCAATTTCGAGGTAGAAGTTGGAATCGATCATCGATGCTCTGTCGCTAAATATAATTGCGAGTTGCTGACTTCAAGTGAGTAATTTCAGGTCTCCTAAGTATGGTTATGTAAATACTCGTGGTTGTAAAACTGCAGACGACAAAAAATGGTTTATCAACATTAAACTTCTTTTAATCGTGGTGAGGAAATCGTTTCGGTGATAAAACTACTTAACACGTTCAATAGATAAATCTCTGGATCACTCAATCTGTAGATGTACAATATTTTGAGGAGAAGAGTTCATGCTTATTGTGTCGGCTGCTATTTTTTTAATGCTGGGAAATTTCTGATTGAACCAGGAGAAATTTGAATAATTTCATGCTCCCTTAAAGTGCGAAAGAAGTTAGTAAGCCTTCATGCAGTTATATAACTTTCTATCCTACTGTTAGAGGAGATAACTCATCAGCGTGCCAAAACAGGATGTCCTTTTAAGCCGAATTCTAAAATTTCATTCAAAAATACATGGTAGTTCATCGTTACAGTCGAGTAGCTGCATGGGCCGGAATGACTGTCTTGTACGACAGATCGACAGCGGAGTTTTAGTGTAACACTGTGAACTTTTCACTTGTAACTATGAATGTGAGAGCATCCTTGTGTAGTCGGCTATTATTGTTTTCTATCGAACCATGTGCATGCGTAACTTGTGACCTACTGGGAAATGTGTGTGGTAGAACTATCCCGATTCTCCATTTCGACTAATCTGCTGTGACAGTTATATCTACACTTCGGTATCAGGGCACTGAAAGCGGTCCAGACATGGAAATTTACTTGAGGCGTGAGAATCTAGACTGACGGATCCGCTGATCACAGTTATAGAACACGTATCATGTGTAACTGGTTCAACGACGTGTGCACGTATTGTACATGAAGCACAAGTTAGTTGAGATAAATCACCACTATAATGAATGATTCGAGCTTGCTATTACTGATAGATAAAATCATTTGTTTAATGTCACTTATCCTCTATGCATCGGATCCACGACCGTTTTGATCAATAATGGAACAAAAGTATTAAAAAACAAAAGTATTAAAAACAAGAGTATTAAAAAGTATTAAAAACAAAAGTATTAAAAAAATTTTGCGAAAGTACCATGGAATTCATATTCAGTAATACAATTAACTACTGGTGCGAAGCATGGCAGATGATCATCATTTCTGAAGCTTAATGTGGTGAGATTGATTAGGTTGGTCGATAAGTGCGTTAAATCGAGAAAACCTAGTCCATGGTTTGGTGGAATTAGTCAGAAAACGCTTTATACTGACTAGTAAACCACATAAGAAGCTATCTTGCTTCCGACTGGTCGTGAAAATAGATTATCTGGAATGGTAATGAATACTGATGAGTTTCTGATGGTGCATTCAAACAACTTGAGAAGCCATCACATAGTCTTAATGGGCTAAGTACATTTTGGATTACCATTAGTTGAGTAGCTTAAACCGAATAATTTACGGAACTTCGTAATCCCATTCGTTCACATCGGAACATGTCTCCCGGAACAAAAATGGCAATTTCTTACCTAAACATTGCACACAAGTTTTGTTTTGATTTCCTTAGAATGTGTCCTTGATAACAGCCTACTTTCAACCTCGTTGAAACGATTTGTCATTTCGATAGAAGGCCGCATGATATAGCAGTGACGAAAATTTTATCTCAGTGGTTCTTTTGGTGTCATGAAATTAATATGGCCATTGTTCAGTGAACCATAGTTGCATGATACTAAGAGGGGTTGATCAGTTTATGAATAATATTGTTTTAGATTGGTTGATCAAATTAAGTAGTTGTTCACTGATGGTAGTTCTGGGGGCAAACTGTCCACCAAGATCAGAAGTAATTCTAAAACAATCTCAAATACATTAGCCATATCAGAGAAAAATGTCTATGTATCCTACCGACTATATTCAAGTTGTGAGTAAGATTAGTACCAACCGAACGGAAGTCAGACTTCCTAGACCTCTTAACCTTGAATGAACCAGAATTGGAAAAGAATAAACATGGAAGTCAGTGGGAAAGAACAAAAGTTAGTTCTTCCTGTAGTTGTACATTTGTTGATTGTCAACCACTACGGGCCAACCTTAACAGAAACCCTGGAGGTTATGGGGCTTCATCTATTTCCGTGTGTCTCCACGTGCGTAGAAGAGTCAGTGAAGGTTAAATGAATTGTTTTGTTGGGGTAAGACAATTTTAGAGATCAGTACTTTTTGGTTTTGTTTACTGTTCTCTGGTTCAGAAAGGATATTCTGCTCTATCAGGCCGATATGTGACCTGATAATAAAAGATCAGTACAAATGTAATCAGCTTCCGTGAGAGTTGAATACCCATGTTTTGGAGAACAAGTATACAATGTCCGGTTTGATTTCAGGAGAGGAAAATACCGGAACAATCATCCACGGATTGCCCCCGGGTAGAAAAAAGTATGTATGGTTAAGCGCAATGAAAACTTTGCCTATTTATAGTAGGGCTATTCACATATTGTTTCAAGTAACCTCCTCTTCTTTCCCAAGTAGGCTTCGGCGGACAAAACGGCGAAAATGATGCTTGAGGTAATAGCAAGATTTTTTCGACCAGTTCACTCATATAGTTGTTTGGTAATGCACAGGTAATAAGTACGCTGCATTTAGTTTGCGTTCATCTATCGAGAATGATATTGCGTTTGTTAAGAAAGTACAGTCATGGGCCAGAAAGCGGGTTACTGCACGCTGTATAATAGTTCATTCTGATAGGTTGTTTTACCTGATGCACTACCTACCCTTCAGAGGAAACTTAACCTAAGTATCAAGAATTCTCTGCCAATTTACTCACCCATTCGGAAATATGTCTTCACTAAGCCCACCAATCATCTAGAGACTGTTTTAAGCTAATGAATCACATACGCTGTTTGAGGTTCGTCTGTCAGATGTATATAATCTGGAAGAAGCTTCTATCGCGTACTCGGCCAATTTATCAAGAAAATTAGAACGGCAGTGATCTGCGCGATTTCAAGCAGCCTCAGTTTATTAGAAAAGCAATACCCCTTTTTATTTATAAAGAAACACTTGTTTTAATACAGATTGAACATCACCCACAATTGATCACAACTGTCGCATTCCCATACACTTCTAAGTCGGCCCCTTTCGAAAAGAAGCACTAGACTCGAGTTTCGCTCTCGATAAAGCTCATCAGTAGTGCATATCCTTGCCACCACCGGGACTAGAACTTCGGCCACGCTTTTCACGAGGCAACCATGTTGACCACTGCGGCATCGAGGTCACATTAGGCACGACCGATTTATCGTATGTGAACATACAACCACTTTCGCTTTTGAGTATGGATCAAGTTGCCCGATCAGCTCGAGATGAGACACAGAAAATGTCTTGTCAACTTCAATCAGTGATCCCTCGACTATGATTTCTCTCCAAGTTGAAATCATAGAAATAATTAACCTGTTGAGCGGTATTTTGATTACTAATGAGTACTATTGCACAGTAATTTCAGACGGAGAGAATGAATTCGTTTTCATTATTTTTTCTTTTTTTTTTCTGTATTGAGCTAGGAATTTCGGGTACTGGAGATTCGGGCTTTTTGAAAGTGGGAATTTCATCACGGATAGCTGATGTATCGTTACGGCTTTGTTGATACAACAGAAGATTAGCACTATCACTGGATCACTTATGCTAAAATAGCAAACCATATCTATTGTGCTATTTAAACTAGCTTTTAAGAACATTTCAAGCATATGAAACAAGTTGTTCTTCTTTCCAATCCAAATAACAATCTAATTACGTCTGCGACTGACAACAGCGTACGAGATGGACTGATTTCGCGAACTTCCTGTTTTCTTTTTGTTTGCACAAAAAGCAGCAAGTAGAAAAGATTACAGACAAAACGTTGGGAAGACACTTTTCTACGCGACGCTTTCTGAGATTGGATGTTATCCTACCGGATTGGTGTTCTTTTTTGACATTCCGGACTACGCAGTCTAAAACTTTGGTCACGGGACCGCTTTTCCACTACGGTATGAGAACAACCATCCATTCAGGATTCAATAAAGTGTCACGTAATACTTCAGGGATGAGATAGAGGAAGAATCGTAGTAGAGCAAACAAACCTCTATCGATCTTGAATTGGTTACACTGAGTATCCACTCGAGACACTTGTATATAAGGACCTCTCGCTGTCCCTTCTGCCCGGAGAAGTTTTCAAAGAGGGCATGTTCCATAGTTGAAAACAAAAATGCTGACTTTAGTGGCAAAGAGAAAGAAAACTGTATGCGTCGACTAGTATTTTGGACAGAAAAACTATGCCTGAGTGTTTCATAGACAAAGCAATCGAGAAAATAAAAGCGGTCCCACAAAATCCCGACAAAACTGAGTATTGCAAACAACCCCATCATCAATTGTAATGGTTTGGTGGACGAATCGCCACCTACGTTGCTGTGTTACGGCAACTTGTGGAAGATGGTATCCCATACAATAGTTGATACCACTTGGAAAACGACTGATAGAATGTCGTTTAAATTCATTTAAAGAAAGAAACTGTGTTCTTTACACACCAAGTCACTTACTGGAAATCGAACCACTGAGTTTTAAGGTAGTCACCGAATGCTATCGGCGGTAACCAAATAACACTAGGATCGGGCGGTTGCTGCCACTCGCAGGCATCGTGAGAGGAGCAGGAATCAATATCTTTCTTCTTCACTATGATGTGGACATTCTGTACATGTGTATCCAAAGCGCTGGAACTATTAAGGAGACTATCATTTCTACTGAAATTTCAGAGCAGTTGCATATGTATACGAGCATAGCCGACCACCGTTTCATTGGCTTTAAAAGTATTCACCCTCTGTGTCAGATGTTAGCAGTCGCGTATTATGCCGGTCTACACTTGTCGCTACAGAATTTTATCGTCTCACTCAGTGAGTATATTAACACAATTCGAGGGTTTACCCTTATTGGTAATCGATAGAAATACGCTCCGTTCGCTTCTAAGCTTAGCGCATACATATATTTCTGCTGACATGTACACTGTTTTCTTTTAGCTGTTACATTGACCAGGTTTGTGAATTGTAACTTGTCTGGTTTAATAAAACAGTAATGGGATGTACACTGGATAATCTTGGATTATTCAATGGGCCATCCTGGTTCACTCTGTTGATGTAGGAATTTCGTCGGCAACAAACAGGACGCGCTAAGTGTGGTCAGAGCTCATATGTTGACAGATGTATATATCTGATGTCCATAAGGATTGAAGGTGAACTCTGCTGGTAGTATCTAATTCGATAGATATCACGTAGATACCTTGACGTTTGAGCCTCTTTCAATTGCATTCCGAAAATGTCGTCAATTATCAGAACGAATGGGATCCATTTTTGTTGGTTGACAGCTGTGAACCAGGAAACACACGCCATTGCAACCACTAATCCATATGATACAGAAGGCGAATGCGAAATGCAACCCAATGTACTTTATCCAGAGAGTGACCAATAAAAAAAACGAAGCACTGTGGTTATCACAAAGGTTTTTTATGAATAGCACGATCAGTTCGCGTTTTCGTACATGTGACGTTGATAAATCGCAGCGAAGTACCGTTGTGAGGATCAGTTTTAGTAAACTTCTCAACAAAATGGGTTACAAGACTGAGGGATTTTAGATTAAACAGTCGAATGAACAATGAAATCAGATTGAGAAAATGTGACGATTCTCAAGTTAGCCATTTTGAGTTTTACATCTAAAGACCAGATTTTGCGGCCTGTTTAATTTTACCATGAAACAAAAATTTAAGTCAGCTTAGATAGAACAGAATACAGTTAGATTGACAGACGTGGTTTATGAGAACAGTTTAACGTGTTGAGTGCGCCAAATGTGATAACAGTAAATAAAAGTACATATATGGAAATCATTAAGACGCATGAAAACCAATCCCGCCCATTTCAGCTGACTACAGTCAGTTCCTCCCGACCCCTAATTGACAATAATATTGAAATATGGCATCAGTATAATAAGCCAACTAAAAATTGGTTTTTCAAAATGAAAGTTGTACAGAATCTTGCAAGTTTCACGCGCACAAGCATGTGAACAGTCATCAGATCAGCAGCTTAGCAAAAGGAAGTCATTCAACCCGAAAACACGGGTAATGTATCTGAATACTCGAAACATTGCCAGTATCCCAAGGTCTGATAGACTGTTTTATTAACATAAGAAATCCATACGCAACTTCTAATCACAGTCGGAAGCGATAATATCAGATCTAACGGCGTTTAATCGTTAGTTAACACAACAACGGGACAAAACAACAAGCATTGTGATGTTTGCATTGTTAACAAATAAGGCACACATCACATGTATGTTCCGATCGTTCAGTTGTATACTGCAGATGCTAGAACAAGCAGATCGCGATGATAGCAGCATAGACACTGTGATCATTCCTATCAGTTACCCTCCACGACTTGTGTCGTATATGCACGTATGAATGCAAATGGTTACGTATCAATGATGAGTCACCAAAACAAGATTGGCGACCGGTAGCAGAAGTAAGATTATCTAGATTTGGGTAGGTAAGCGAGCTTTTATCAATGTATCAATAAACTTACAGTTACATGCATAAATCAACGATTTCGAAAGTACTAGAAGCCTTCCCGCATCAAAAGGTGATACGTTTCAGCTAGTTCAAAAGAACCCATTCGAGTGCCACACAAGCTGTACTTCTTGTTCGGCAAATTCTGAAGTGTCAGTACATCATTCAACCTCCCCACATCAGAGTTATTCCTGGTACAACCGAGATTCAGCCACGGTGATCACACGTCTCCACGTTGAGACAAGGTGATTCTGGGAATAGATACCTGTGGAAAAACTTGTATGATATTTAGGTGTGTGGATGTAAGTAAACTCCATGTACGCCCCCGGCAAATGGTTGAAGATACAAATCACGTGCGATCATCTACAAGTGTACTCGAGTTGCATTCACCACTACTTCTGATTGATTTTAATCCAACATCCGTCCGTTAGCTTGACATGGCTAAAGAGAAGCTGACTGTAACGCCTTGCGAATGTTGCCAGTGTATTTGGTGACGGCACGTCAATCTCAGATGGAATCGTCTTCCACTACAAAGCCCGTAGTAAGATCAACGACCAGTTTCTGAGCGAGAGTGGTCGGACTCAAAACTAATTGAATGGGTGTAACTTTGTCACCTGAATAATCATTTAGTGAGAAACAGTACAAATAGGATAGTACACTGCTTCGTTTGATTTTGAGCATACACATATACAAAATCACCATCATTAGAAGTTTTTCCCATAAGAGAGAGACAGTTTGAATTTACCTACCAATTTCCCTACAATCGTATGTATTGGACATGTCATAGTTAATGATAGGGTTACACCTATTGGCATTTCGTATCATATAATCTGCTCACGGTTGGTTGTCGCGAATAAGTGACACGCCCATCGCAATAAAGTGGCAATATCGTTCTTCAGCAAGGCTCACATCAAACTTATTTCGGTGATTGCTATACGAACTTTACCCAACTTCTGAAAGAATACCAAACTTCCTATCGTAGGTCTATGTTACTTACGGTGGCTTGTTGACTTTGAGCATGTCAACTGTTCTGGTCAGCAGCGCTTGTCAAAGTTTGCGGGCCATGGAAACCAAGCGTGCATGCAGTGCGGAAGCTTAGATAAATTTGGGTGTTCCCGATAAATTCGTAATCGTGCAGATTGTCCGTACACTTAGATCCGGTGAAGTTTGTCAACAACGTTTGATCATACCCTCAAAATGTATTAGATGTTGCTCTTACAATCCATTCGTAAATTTTGCACTGTGAACAACTAAACTGAACGTCTTTCCAGACCGTAACCGAGTAATTCATTAACAGACAAAGATGACATCAGAGGACAAAACACACTGACAGACTACCGGAGTATGAAAGAGCACATTATCAAAATATTGAAATGCCGAATGTTAAAAGTAGACCTAGCTTGTATGTGCTAAACAGTGAACTAAAAAGAGCATGAATATGTATTCAAGAAACTTAATATATGCATACCAAGCCAGAAATATGCAGTCACAGGAATCGTGTGGTGAATATGATACAAACGAACGTGTGTTGCTGGCGCGTTTATCTCATGCCGTGCAACGTTACATACATGCGAGCTTATTTCACCTCCCTGTAAAATGTGCTGTTAGAAAAATTAGCAATGTACCGCTTGAGAAAGTGAGGTTATATCCAAAGAAAGGTTAGACTCGAGTGAATGCATGTCAAGCCTGCTTGTAGCATACTTCTATCAAACATATCTGTATCAAACTGCTACACCTGAAGAGAGGCTATAGAACAAGCTAACTAAATCTCCTAACTGAACTCGTGATGAGAACTCTAGTGGCGATCACCCAGGAGTTCTTGCTAAGCTTCCACTAGTTTGTTGTGAGATCACAAGATACCAGACAATAGCTCAGAGTGATCACAGAACCGACAACGTGAATCAACTCTACTCTTTGTTATTTCAGTAAAACAAATTACGTCTGCCAATTATTTGAAATATACACTAACTACAATCAGGCGATTCCAGTCATAGAGCGACGTGCACGACAGCCTAGTAAGATGTAGCAGTCGATAACACGATACTACAGTGGTAGATGTATGAGGTCTGTGGCTCAAGTAGAGACGCAGAACATGTGTTAACACACCAAGCTTTATTGATTAAATGAAGTGTGAAAATGACCGAACGGCCCAGAACTGTGGTCAGCACTATGCAAGGCAGTTACATTGTCAAGGTCAGCCACGACCAATCAGGAAACAGGATTGGTTCAGCAGTACATATTTAGCGCATACCCCACCACGACTCTCCGTTTGTATAGTATTGCATGAACACGCTTGTCCATAGATTGACGTGAACAAATGGCCATACGGAGGAAGAACTGCAATAACTCGCTCGATCTAACTGCGCCATTCAAGCGTACTCATAAACCGATATAACTGACACGCATTTCGGCAACGCAACTAGGTTTGTAAAACAAGTGTATCGAGCGTTATTGTCGAGCTCTAAGCGAACATCACGGAACCTCCCCAGAACATACACAAATAAACACCTTTGTCGATGTAGTGCAGCCTACTTCGTAAGATCACTGTGCTTTGTACAGGAAAGAAGCGTTATGGAATATGTTCCATACAGGAAAGTTCTCGATACATGATGACACTGTTAACTTTGGAGCCACTACAATTCAGTGGACGGTCACGTTTGATACAGGGGAGACAGCCAGATGATGTAACCTCTCCATCCTATGCCGTCAATGAATGAATATCGAAAGGAAAGTACGGCATCACCTCAGCTAACATCGCTATGCTTGTCGCAAGTTCTCTATCAAGCAGATCTGTGGCACATGTGCGAAGTCCATCTTGTATGAGCTTTAATGTGCATTTTCCTGTTCTCATTCAGTGGGGCCGAACATTTGCGGCAGTGGGCCCGAGCTTTCTCATTTTGTCATCATACCTCTAATTCGGTAGAAAGCCATTCCACAAAAGTCAGTGTTACTTAAGCCAGGGAGCATAAACTCGCGTAAAAAGAGCAGTGCGTACGACGCACACGACTAATGGAAATACACC
>JTDE01000314.1:215410-227590 GCA_014338405.1 Paragonimus skrjabini miyazakii
ATATATATATATATATATATATATATATATATATATATATATATATATATGAACAAGTAGAAATGAAAGTACGGCAAAACCTCTCTACAACGACCAACACCCAGCATAGCCTAATCCCGCATAGTGCCCGCTCCGTCACCTTCATCATCATCGTCGGCTTTGAGCCTGACCAGAACATACGGTGGCTCGGGCCGTTGCATAACAGTAAAGTAGAACACATCGGGAAAAAAACGTTACTGAAAAGGTTTAAAAATGAATAAAACAAGACTAACCGGAAGAATAAGAGACGGTATGAATGCAAGTACGCCATCGACTACCGCACACTGCCATCTCGGACAGCATTTCTGACCGGAGATTAGAGTAATCACGAGGACCCCAACAAGGCAGGTGACACCTACCTACTTTGCTCAACGGAACAGTCAGAGTTTTGACATTTCGTTGTCACGTCGTTGCTTGACCACCACGTGGTTTTGGTGTTTCAAAACGATTCCTACCATAAAGATCACTCTTACGCTCATAGACGACTATTTCGCGATCCACTTGAAAAAAGTTAGTGGTCAGTAAACGAATCTGGAATGACTTGTACCAGCCATGCTGTGGATCCACAGCACATTGACCTGGACGATGCTGTGTAATGGCTGATCGCAAGAGTTTATATCTTGCACCCCGACGGAAATTGGGCCTGCCCCTTCTTGACGGGCGCAGAGAGTTACCAAGTTTACACTGACCGGAAGAAGACAAGTAAAATGTAAGTCTGTGAACACGAAAAGTTAGCAAAACAAGATGTACTTATAGAGGTATGAATAAATGGCTAAATTACCGATGAACAATTGGAGATTCGGTACACTTGAACATCATTCACAATCTAACGCACCTTTTGCATTCAGACAAACATGCCAACCAGCTCCTTTCGAACAGGGACACCAAAATTGAATTAAATTCGCGCTGGAGCTCATCAGTAGCGCACATCCTTACCGCAACTGGGATTCGAACTTCGGTTAGCTTTTCGTGAATCAACCGCGTGTTGACCACGGTATTATTGGGCTTTTGTGAACGTTTCTGTTACGTGCGCCAGTGATGTATGATCAGCTGTTCCACATGTGTTGCAAGAGCGGTTATCGATCAATCAATAACTTTTTGAATTGATCACCTTGTCGATCGATGAAATCAACCGCTCACGTTCATACTGTGTGTACTGATTTATACTGGACTGACTGCTCTATGCCTGGTTCAAGTCATTGTGGCAATGAGTTCTTTTATTAGTCTACTATCACACTGTTTAAGTAGTAAATATAACAGGCATTGAAGCGGAAGAAAGCTCTGTAAGCAATAAATGGTAGCGCCGCTAAGATATATGTGAGAAGTTGACTCCACTGGCAACAAAACAAAGTCGAGATGTGTTAAAAACGGATAAACATCACCTTTATATATGACACGTGAGGCGGGTCTAGACTTGTGGACATTTTTTCCTTGACAAAGAATATTAAAATAACGGGATGGTACTTTCAGATAGAAAGATGCAGACTTGGCCTACGTATCATGTTAATGTACAATTCCAGCTTAATCGCATAAAGAATATCTTCCTGTTCTCAAATATGATGTCAACTGTTCAGTGTCCGGATTCAGGAAACAATTACGCTGGTAAGTATGCTATATTCGTGGTAAGGTAGATGGTATCAACCAATATGATAAGTAAATAGACGAGAAAAGTAAGCCACATGACATAGTATGATGCAGTTCAGTTGCCGATCGTATGAAACGAAGTTTCAGCTTCTACCATCAAATCACATTTTGCGCGATGGATTCTTCGAAAACAGGGACGGAGGTAACCAAGTAAGTGTAAACATCTCAGGTCCCTGTGTTGGTTAGACATTCAACACTGAAGATGGGTGATTACGTAACTTCCGATAGGTTCTAATTTCTTTTTTCGGTTGAGTACATGTGATAATGCTGTAAAATACATTCAGCAGAAGTACAACAACAACAAAACAGATGTAAAAAAAACAACACTGATCAGATGCGATCGTAGGAATAAACCGAATTTGTGTTCAGTATGTTCCCCAGACGGGATTATGTGAATTGACAGAAAAGTAAAACATGCTAAAAAATCACAGGTAGCAATTACGATTAGGAACGATAGTCTATCTAATTTGTGACTGTCAGTCAAACATTCTCATATAAACAGCCTCTGGGAGCCGTCACTTTCCTGTATGTTCAAGGGATGGTTTTATTGACCCGTTAATGAGACCGCCCTTCCCGTTACTAGATCAATAACGAGCAGTATGACGAATTAGTTTATTGCGAATGGAAGGAAGGAGCAACAAAGGTAGGTACACAAACACACACACCAAAATACAAGTCCGGGACAAAATTCGAGTAGAAGCTCGGAAGTAAATGGAAGAGGGCAGCGGGCGGGTAGAAGAATATCGTAAGTACATAGAAACATATGTACAGAAACACATGCACAGACTCGTTGAACAAAAATACGCGGCAGAGAATCATTTAAGGTTAGCCATTGCACAGCCGAAGCGGAAAAAGCGATCGACAGTAGATCGCACATCAGTGAAGGTACAGTTGACAAGGAATACATGTGTTTGTATGTGACACGGTAATCAAGATAGAAACTAATAGTACTAACGCGCAAAATTGAGTAGGAATTAGAATTGCGAACTATGGAAATACACTAACGTTAAAGTTTGCAAACTACATGCCTTTGGATTTCAACATTTTCATCTTTGGTAGCCTCTTCGCCTTCTCTTTTCGCTGTTCTCGTTCCTGTTCGCCGTGGCCGAAAGTGAATTACAAGAAAGACAGACATAAACAATATGAATTATATCGGAATTGAAGATGCGAAGTAAGCATCTGAAAAACGTTTTGGAGGGAATTTACACAACTGCGCTGTTAGTGCTCAATGGTTCGCAGAGTTTGGTACTCAAATTACAAACTTTTTACGGAGATGAAGACCAACAATTTTATTGGCTACTGGATGTTGACATTCGACCATACTTGCACCGTTCTGGCAGGCCCGGTCGCGCATTCAACATGAAACACTAGTTAAAAACTGGCTTACTAGCATGCTACTATTGGGTTAAGATTATGTTGGGATAATGTCACAATTAATCCAACAATGCTGTTTTTTATTCTTAACACTGTATGAGCCTCCGCTCGAACATTATAAATACGGTGGAGTTTTCCAGTGTATTTTGACAACGTTTGATTGAGATCAAATATACCCTTGGCTGAATGTTCCCTGTCTTCCTGTCTCCTTCATTTGCGGTGGTTCGTGCGTCGTCGTATAGGCCGTGATAACGTGAATCGTTCGTGCAACCGTCGTAGCTAAGCCGGGTTATAGTGAACGCCGGGCGTTATTACTTTTCCATCAATTGTCAATCCACGTGGTTCATAACAGATTACCTTTATAAAACTTGATATGTCAATGATGTTCGTTCGTTTGAAGATTCAGGGTTTGCATTTGAATATAACCACTTCCATCTACACTTAAAACAGTCAATTATTCTCAGGAATCCCGGTAAAAAAATCTAATAGTGTAATTCGTACAGTGTTAACCGGACCAGCATGTAATACGAAATGGAAACGTATGTAAGGGAGGTTGAACATAACAAGACAGTCATTTCCAATAAAAAGAATGAAGAACTCAGTCATGAACACATTTGTTCAGTGGCAGTAGCTAGGCGAAAGATGCCAACCATGAGTAATGGTTTTGCCAAAAGACTGGAACAATACTTGGAGAGAGCAGTCTGCAGAATTTACTGCGTCGCAAAACATCGTCTAATACGGCAAACAATACAACTACCAAACCAGGCGAGCAAGAGAAAGCAGACTAATCAAACTACATCTAATGTCAGTTTTCATGCAACTATGATGAGCACACAAATAAACATTTTAGATGAGACCCAACTGTGAAAAGTCAGGACTTCGGCTGGATTCGAACCAGCGACAGAAACACCATATTTCAACGCGGCAAGCGCTCTACCAGCTGAGCTACGAAGCTCAGCTCACAGTTGGGTCTCATCTAAATTCATAAATCTGCCACACAACTTATTAGTAACACAAATAAAGACCTGATCGACAAAGTAGATACAAACTCAAATAGCCGTTTTGGGTGTACCAGTTGTTTCACAAAACTGGAAGCTATCGCCGTCGGTTGTCAAGCGCACACTTGAGATAGATCATAAGGTAGACGTCACAAATGTACTCAATATTCCGTTCCATACCAGAAAAATATACACCACGTAAGTTGTTGAGGCGTCAACAATCAAATGTATCTATCTGTCTTTGTGTGTTTATAAACATTGTGCTGATGTTCCGGCTGTTATTAATAATTTATTGATTGGCATCAATCTGAATGTGTGTGTGTGTGTACTGAGTTGTCACGAACTTATCAGTCTCTTGTTGTGTAAGGGTTCCGCTGAAGATTAGTTATATGTGCATGTTCACATTGTACGATATACCGACCCGGAAAACTACGTGATTTGGATAATCTCCCTCAAAACTCTAAGCCGTTTCAATTTGATGACATCCGTGGTTGTGGTCAAGTAAATTGTGAAGATGACACAGCTAACAATTTCAGGCCCATATACAACACACATCCACAAAAGATGGAAACGCAGTTGGCACGATGTTGTTCAAATCTAAGCAGAGAGATACCGTTGGAAAGTAGCAATAATCATTTATGTGTAACTTGTTACCTGGCCGTTAGTAGGGGTGGTCACAATCCATCCAGAATTGCTAGTCTACACTAGCTATGACCAAAAGAGCTCGAAATAGCCGTAAACAGAGGAAAATGGCAATCCCAGATGGGTTATGGCCATCCATATTGACGGCGTGCGAACGAATCACAATCATTATGTATGGATTCCCGTTACAGGTGATGCTCGGAGGACTGGCAGCCGAGCTGATAACAGACTTGGCTCGTAAATCGAGGGGTTGCCGGCTAGATTCCTATACGGACTAACTCTTCATGATAGATGCCAACAGGGTCGAAACCGGTCGTGGGATGTCTGTAAACACCATGAAACATGGTATTTGCAGTAAACGATCGTTCACTGGACTGATGAAAAAGACGAAAACTCTGTGCGTTAAATCCTAAGTAAAGATAAACACGGTTACTCGCAGCAGTTTTAGCGTAAGTGTATTCTGAGAAGGATATGACACTGCTACGTTTTGAGCATCTTGCCGTGTGTGTTACCATGCATATTGGTTGGATATCGTATACGCTCGTTTAACCGACTAGCAGTACTCAATAAGACATTGTAGCAATAATCACAAGAAATAGACTTGAACAAAGTTTGCTACATAGTCACTACATTAGGGAACTGGAAAAACCAATCGTTAGGGAACAATACCAAATTCAACAGGCGGAACCATAAACAAGCTGCATTCGGTTCTCCAAATAAGAATTTTATGCGATGAGTTAGCACCTAATAGAGAGAGGGGACCCAAAGGAGCGCACCCACCTCAAGTTTGCGTGCTTTCTCAGGGTCTTCCTCAGCCATAATGCGCTCCTTATTTGCTCGAACGCGCTCTTCACGGCGAGATTGCGCAGCTTCCTGACGTTGACTATGAACTGCCTTCAGGCGCGAATCGCGAGCACGTTGTCGGTTTCTATCGGATTTGGCTTTGGCCTAAAAATAACAAACGAAGCAACCGTAGCAAGATGATGATGAAGGCAGGTTAGTGCTAAAAAAAGATTTATAATATATAAAGCAACCGGTGAGGAAATAAATACACGAGCCAACACGTGGCGCACAAGCAGTAGTCCAAAGTCAGTCACGAACTCAACCGTGGCACAAGTCATAGTTTCAGGGGACGACTGTAAAAACACATAACTGAGGTGATTAATGGAGGTAAGAGACTATGTATATTTTATAGAGCGGATTAAACAAAGCAAGAGGTTACTGAATTCTAGAGGCTTTAACAAGTTACAATCGGGCGATGGGTAGCACTTCATCACGATTGTGGATCGATCCACGCAACAATAACGAGGTCACAATAACTGTGAGATGTGTTGCGGCAAACTGATAACGCAAGTTAATTTCCGTTGAACAAACCGCGTTATCAAAGTCAAACAAATGTTGACTTCGTTACATCCACAAAATTGTTTTAACCTATTTCATTAAAGTCAGCAGTTTCTATCAATGACGAATCTTCATTTGATAACGTGGAACAACCTTAACTGCAGGTCAAGAAGTCCTCATAGGTTCGATAGTCCTGTACATGGAATCAGCAGCTTGAATAATATTGCTACCTCATTTTTCCATTCAACATTTGCACTGAAACAACCAGTTAACCTGCTCGATATGACCGTAGCTGTGAATGACTGATCTTCGGGTGACGTATATCATACACGATGTAGAAGTTGTCAAATGCATATCTTACCGTCATGCTGAGAAGTATGGAATTGTGATCTAATAGACCATGATGAATGTATGGAGTTACATGGCTAAGAAAATGGTATGGTTACTCACAAGATTTGAGCCCCACAAGCAGTAGCTACTTTTGTAGCATTAAAAAAAGAGAACCTGTTAGCGTCATTGTATAAGCTAGTGAATATGAACGGGATAGTTGACCAACTTTCTTCAGAATCTTAAATTTGGATGGGAGACAAAAAAGCGGTTGAATATTTCCAGGAGTTGCCATTAGGGGCTGTAGGTGTCAGTAGTAATTATGGGATGACCACGACAAAAACTAACATTGCATGACAATTCGATTATCGTTAATCACAGCGGAATAATTTTAAAAGGTCGCTGGATTAGCAACGCTGAGATCGCTTGAGTATCTGCCTCATTAAAAACGTCAACTCAAATATATTCACTTATTTCAAATATTATGGTAACAGATAAAATACCCGAAACGGGATTCCCTTAGGTGAAGCCATTAAAGTCGCACTGACGATGCACAAACCACGTTATCTACGTTCGAATGTACGTGTGTGTTGAGGTGGACACTTAAAAATGTGATGGGCAATATCATGTCCGGTGTACTTTC
Organism: Paragonimus skrjabini miyazakii; assembly: GCA_014338405.1. NCBI lineage: Eukaryota > Metazoa > Platyhelminthes > Trematoda > Plagiorchiida > Troglotrematidae > Paragonimus > Paragonimus skrjabini miyazakii. The sequence continues at coordinate 222,419 of JTDE01000314.1, forward strand.
TTTAGGCCAAATCGAACACACAAAGAAACAGTAAGAAGTTTACAAGGTGAAGAGTGGACGGAACCTCAAGAAAGACTAATCAAAGATCACTAGAGGTATAATATGCTCACTACTATGATATCATGACGTTCACTCCGGTGACAGCAGATCATGGCGATTTGAACTATGAATAACCTTTAGCACATATATACGAAGAGTAAAGGCAGGCAACTGCATTTCGATAAGACGTGCAACCGTCAGAATGTGACAAAGGAGCTAATATCGGCGAAGTGTGTGTGCAAAAAAGTAACAATTAGTAGACGTGAAATGGTATGGGACGTTAGATAACGTTTTCCGAAAAAAGTATTAAAAGCATTTGAAAACTGCAAGTTTTGTCAGTGTGTGAATGGATCTTCTGAAACACAGAACTTACAACAGAGTAGTAACCAAAATACGCAAGAATTTGAACACAGATCACGAACAAGCCTGGGACGTATGAAGTAAGTATTGACAAAATACGTTCATGTCAGATGATAGATGAGCGGCGCTCGTTGTATAAAAAGTATTCTTGAAAGAAGCATCAAGAGCAGTAACTTGACTGTACTTGAAAAACCAGAAGATCAACAAAGGCAGCGTCGAGCTGAGGATCAAATGCGTCAACAGTAAACAAATGCAACACTAATTTTCATCACACTACTTGTGAGTAGATAAAAGTAGAAGAACAAAATGTACACAGTTCGTCTTCGGGAACGAGCGGCGACCATGCGCGTAAAAAAGGACCACCTAAAAAGAGCGATTTACAATATTTTGTTTAACATCAAACCACTTTCTAGTTATGATAACCTCTTCCAGTAGTGTAACTGAAGGTTGGATAGGTGTTTCATCCTTTTCACCAACAGCCGAGATACCGAGTTTCAGCCATGATTAACAGTACGCGGTTAACAATGGGCAATAGGGTTATGACTAAAGAGCACGATACCATAACGATGCAGTAAAATGTCCTTTCACCTACAGGATTTTCGGTACTGTATTCTCTCTTCCCAAACTCCAGTAATTCACGTAAGCGATTACGGGTAACACGAGGCTTTACAACGCATTTTATAGACCACACCAGTTATTGCGTTTCTGAGGGTTACTTGCCCAAATCGTACGATAATCCGGATGACACATAAAAGCAAAGATATATCGTTACATCAAAAACCAAAACGTGGCGATCGAACAGGAGGAGCAGGTTACAATGGTCGCATAACAAGGCGCTTTTGTCGGAAAGAATACCCGAACACCATCCTACTGGGTTGACGACCGGACAGCAACGAAAGATTTCCAGTGCGATTTTGGCCCACCAAGTCGACTAGGGTCACAAAGTCAGTGTGGATGTTGCATTTAAGCTAATCTCTCGCGTCACATTAGAGGTGTGAAATGTCGTATGCAGGCCGCTGCGGAGGCTAGCAGAAACCCTAATCTGTGCTCGCAGAGATCTTTTGCTGAAGCAGTGAAGTTAATGTGGCCTGTCGTCGTTGGAACAATTGGCACGGAGCAACATTAACCATATTCGTAATCTCTAAATTACACTAGATTCACACTGTATTAGGTTCCATGCAATCCTGATTTGACAACTAATTTCATATTTATTGTGTTGTATTTGGACTGAAGATGACACATCGAAAACAAGCTTGTTTGCCACGTATTGACTCTTGATGAAATCTGTGGGTACATACCGTTACCTTGTATCTTAGATAAAGGCAGATCAGATATCTTCGGTGCCGACTAAAATTACCTATACCGAGGTATTGTCCACCTAGTGGAGAAGCCACCTCCTGAAGCGGCTCATATTGTGTGGACCGCGATACTTTGACCAGCTTGTCTCTCTCGAACAAAATGAACATAAAACGGCTATGTTACTAGAAATAACCTTTTCAGGCAATCACCTCACATCAGCTGCCTCCTTTTTTACATCGTCCAATTGATATTAGCTCGAGTTGAATGCCCCAATCCCTGGAATAGATTCCAGAAACAACTTCAGCTTAATCCATCACGGCAGTTATGCGCATTAAAATACACTGTATACCGAAATCATTCCGTTTCTACCAACAGTTTCAATAGCCTTTTCGTTTGAGTTATCGGAAGATTGTCATTTTCTGTGCACCCTGATTATAAAACAATAAATAGGGAGCCAATCGGATCAACTACTGTGAATCTTTCTCGCACAACTTCTTTTGCCAGTAGGCTCATCAATTCCGAGTTACAGGGGTGTGCGCGTGTGTCAGTAATTGCTTCCACACTGTTAGAATGTGAAACAGTTTTATTAAAGATTCCACTTCTGCTAAAGCACTTGAGGGAGGGCAGTCAACTAATAAGCCATCTCTCGGGGTTGTTTAACCAATTGGATAGTATCTATATAAACTTAACCGGGGAAAAAACAAGTTGGACGAAAAAAGTACGGATGTTTGCCCTCTTGCTAACCAAAAAGAAATATCGTGGCTAAAATTGTCATTCATTAAATCTAGCATACGGATTTAAAAATCATTTTTTGCAAGATGACGCACACATGTGTTGGAAGGCAACAACACTAATGTGACCGTCAGGGACTAATCACGTTCATCAGCACTGACCTCCTGGAAAGTACTATGGTGTGGATGAATGATCCGTTGTCAGATCAGGATCCCAGATGAATTAAATGAGTTGTGATTTTCTTATGCGTTTCCACACTGTTTTCTCTGTCTTATCGCATCAACATTCGAATACAATGCTCCTCAAGAATGTGGCTCTTCTATGAGGATCAGTCATGTTGATTTTATCGACCGAAAGGAAATGTTTTTTTTTATAACTGGCAACATTCTCATGGAAAACTGTCTAACTGCAACTATTTGAAATAATCCACGATTTCAACCTCATTTTCGACCGGCAAGCAGCCATACAGTAGGCATACATAATACATACATATTCTTACGTCTTCAGACAGGTCGGCTCATGTGCAAATCACGATGTTTGGTGCGAACAGATATTCAAACTATTCTAACAATCATCTGAGGTCATTGGACAGTTTGTGGTATGTTCATTTGGCTGTTTGAATACAGTGTGCAATAAGCGTCAAACGGAACAGGGGACAAAGTCCGGGTGATGCAGAAGTGGTTTTCTATTCATGACGAGTGCACAATGTTGACAAGAGAGCGTCTACAACACGGTAATATTAATGTTGATGGCTGTAGTTTAGTAATGAATAAAAACAATCGGGAACGACGTTAGCTGTCCATTTGGTGGGGATAACCGTTATAGAAGGAAGTGCTCTTTACATTCGGACATGATTATCATGTGTGACCTTCTAACTACTACCCCAGCCCGTTTTTAAAGTACGGCGTCGTCTGGCCCACAATAACTGTGGTTATTTGGGTGTGTCATCTGACCCGGAATCATGAGTGAGCGCCCACCACCTTCAATCCAAAATTTTCCTTCATTGCCACCAAGGTCAGGCTCGAAAAAGAACTGAGTTTGCATAGACTGTGGAAGGGGGTCGGTTCGGAACATAGTAAGTATAGAACGTTCGTCCAATGATAATAGTTTGTCAGCGGTACGCTGTGTATTATGATATCCATCGACTCAATTGTAATTCCTGAGAATATCGCAAATCTCACAGTTCAAGGTCTTCATCGATCTGACAGCAAAATGCTACTAGCATGCAAATTCAGATATCTGGTACAGAGCATGCATACTAGCAACCAAGTACTAAAGCAATAACCCAATTGGCTCAGTGCACTTATCCATCGATGTGTTCGGGTACTGGGTAGATCACACACAACAGATTGTTGCCAAAATCAACGTCGGACTAATTGTCCCGCCGAAGTATAAAAGGTTATGATCGAATATTATAAGCGTTGAAAAGTACACTAACGAGGGCAGTACACTATGATCGAATCATCCACCCGTAAACAGAGAAGTGTGTAACACTGGTAGTAACTATTCGCTAAGTCCAAAGCACATGCAGTACAATGTTGAAGAAAAACCAGGTCATAGACGAAATATTGGACATGCATGCGACCTTCCACTTGATGTCGGACAATGATGACAATGAGGTTTAAGAGTCTTCGAGCGACGAAGATAACGTTAGACAAGTACTTTGAAGTGTGTCTAACAGTATCAGTGAGCGCGGTCATGACGATTGTAAGAACCGTGCTACTTTGCTGAAAAAGGTGGTCGATTGAAATATTCGACCAACGAGATCAGCAACCAATCGTAAGCGCCAGGCAAGTAACGGTGAAACCAGGAAGCAAATATTGACAGTGGTAAGAGTCACGCTAGCGTTAGGAATGCATAAACGTAGGTGAGTCGAAAATGTACTACGGGTGCCAACTAGTCGTCTGTTGCATCAAGCGCTCAATGCCAATATCTTAATCAACTGACGTATGATAAAGTGTACAATCGACAGCTTCGTATGGAGGAAATTAAGACAGTTATCAAGGTGCTGGATGCTACAAATCGCGCTTGTCTCTAAAGTTGAGGTCTTCATGACTGATAGTCAGTGGTCTGAGGTTTTAAGAGAGATGGCAGCTAGCCAAGGTCAATGAGACGAAAATTGTATTTCCTTCTCTAAGTTGTCTGTGAAGTGTGATTAATGACGCGGGGCAGTGAAAGGCGCAAGGAAGTTGTTTTGTTGAAGATAACTTCCTTTCACGTACAGTCTGGTTGAAAGACGTAGATGTTTCGAGGTTGCAATTTGGAACCTAGACATAAAACATGTTTTATATTTAGTCCCATCCAAACCAACTCCATTGTTTATAAAACACGGTTTGTTTTTCTTTCTCTATAGTTGCATAACAGTTAAGTAACGGTGTCGCCTGTTGATACCCGTTGTTGTTGATGGTGCTAATTAAGTGAATCGGACAATTATGTTGATGACAATCAAACAGACAGTCAAGAGTAACGTGGTCAGGTGAATTGGAATTTTAACTCACGAGTACTTCAAGTGTCGGCAAACTGATCAAGTTGACTAATCGAACTTACTGACATTAATAAACACGTGCTGGTATGTGAACACACTAACGATGACCACAAGCATGTTCTAACAAGTTGTTATAAAAATAGTTGTCATGACAGTTTTAAACTTTGATGCCATGTTTAGTGTAGTCACAAAATGTAGTCACGCTGGCTATACCTAAACAAATAAGAACACACCAAGTGAGATGTGTATATTTTACT
>JTDE01000314.1:237628-248411 GCA_014338405.1 Paragonimus skrjabini miyazakii
ATATATATATATATATATATATATATATATATATATATATATATATTGACACTAGAACGAGAAACGAGCGAAGACAGACCGACAGACGAACACGGTGAGCGGCAGAGCAATCACATTCCGACACATTTATTTGTTTGATAACAGATCCTAGTATGAATTTGAAACGTCACAATAAATCGTTCACTACTCAGTGTTTGCCCTTTTAATACCTTATATATATATATATATAGTTCTGGTTGAAGGAGAGTAAGTAGAATGTTCGTGTGAAAGTTAAACCATTTAAAACATGCCGAATCATTGTGAACGAGTTTTTCCGGACAGTTCTAGACAAGCACTCGTGATGTTGTGGCTTCAAAAGACGCTTAGCTTGAGAAGTCGTTTATTGCGCAAACTCCCGTACAGATCATGTCAAAAATTGGACCACAAAAGGGCACACTCATTTGCACGGCAGAGATACAGTCACATACACTGGATGATAGTACGTTGTCACAACGAGACTGGGCCTTGACGCGGTGTGACGGCTTGCGCATCTCGATGGCCTACTGAGCTAAACTGGACGGTATGGCCACCAAAACGACAGAGTCACTCATACCAGGCAGGCCAATAGGTAGAGGTCTGACAAACCAGTCTCCTGGTCCTCCAGGTAGGGGGTTGGGAGAAGGTTGGCATCTTTTCCCGGAAAACGTACCAGTTCTGCTACACTGCCACCCACCCACTGTCTTGCGGTATAGGCTTTTGAGCTAAAGGCTTTGGTTGAGAACCTTAATCGTTCTCCTGTCTAGGTCTGGGCGCTCTGGCAGTATCCCAGCCCACACACAACCATGAATAGTCACAACACAAGTAATTCCATACTGCATCGGCCGTCTCGCAGTATAAACCGGGTCGCCCTATCTGCTGCATACAGCAGGGTGGATAGGCGAAAACATGCTACTGCTGACCCCTCCCACACTGTCCTAACAAATTTCGTTCTCAGGCCCCTCCCGACCTCCATTTCTGATAGTTACTCCACAGGCCCCACAACAGATATAGCTAACCCTGATGTATTGCTGTCTATGATGATGATGATGATGAGTACGCTGTCATTCGCCCTGGTGGAACTTCTGCCACAGCGCGTACACACTGTTTCGATAGTCTCTTCTTGTCCGTCGTCTTCCTGGCATTCGGAGCTTGCACTTTTGTTCCTGAGTGTCGACTGTGGGTAATATGCTACTTGTGAGTAGTATACTACTGATAACAAAACTGCCTGTCATACAATGGTGAGATCCAGTAGACGTCTTCAGAAACATGGTCGCGTAAATACATAAATACGTTGAACAGACATGTGAAAATACTTCATTCCTATGCTTCAGAGCAAATTACAGTTGGTGTGGAACTACTTAGCAAACCCTATTTCAACAACGATGTACATCAAGGCCGTCCATAATCATCATTTCCTCTAGAAGCACAGAATCATTTTTAAGTTACCAACAGCGAATCTTGCTGACCTGATGAGATACATTGTTAACTGGTCACATGGAATTCCATCAAACATTTGTAAACATAAATTTTTACTGTTAACCCGGAATACTGTGAGATCGCTGGGTGCTACCGAATCAGTTGTAACAGGAAAACAAAAATACGAGCGGTCAAACGCTCAATGCGGAAGTACAAATAAATGTCAAAGTAGTTAACTAGACCTGTCGTTTTTTTAGTATCAAATGGTAAACAACCACAAATTAATTCGTTATAATAGTTGTCTCATTACAGCCAACAACATCCTAGATCAGTTAAATACCTCACGCATTTTGGTCAGACATGGACATTACTGTCTCCTCTTTTATGCGGTTTAAAGCAGAAAATCTGTGAAAGCAGTATTTTATTAAAAATTCGGGTTCAGTACGGAAATAGTTAAGCACGTACAACATTAAAGTACGTGACATTCGTTCGTCATGATGCACACAACTTAAAAAGTTCTGTGTCCGGTTCATAAATGTTTACAAGGTTTATGTATGATTATATATGATTAGTGATCAAAAATCATCAGATGCAAATGATTATTCCGTGATTATTGCCACTCGTCATACGATGTTTCAAACAAAGGCGACTCACGGCGGTCATGCAAACTACTGTGCAGAGTATCGTCAAAAAAGAGGAAATTAGTTTTCCTTTTCCCTAGCGCCAGATATGGGTATCGGTGTTACAAATACCGTGCCTATCCATATCCCTTTGGCTTGCTCTGTATTCAGATTCGAAAGGATGTCCAAATAGTCGTCTAAATTGAGACTATCCACATGAGTACCGTTGCCACAGCACTGAGCGAAAACGTCAAATAAAAGTCGCAATCATCTGATTAACTGCAAAATGCTCTGAAGGATAATCAAAAGGATGGGCTTTTTCTGCCCAACTCGAAACCATTTTCTCGCCAGCAGTAGATCCACATATTTAACACTCAACCCACGAAGTGTTCTTCGATGTCACAAGCCCTGACACAGGGTTCGCTGAAATGATCTATAAAGTTACATTTCCATATTTCTTATTGCCTTTGTCCACGCAATTCATTACGGATCAAGCTCACTGGCTTCTTTTCGTTGTTTTCAATCATAGAGTTAAAAAAATCCAAATTGTAGGATGAAACATGGTTGGTTTAACTGCACATAGCCAGATTCACTGATTGTACTTTGTAACTTGACACAAACTAAACCGCGCATTCACGTTGTTCATTCAGTACGTACACTCACACGCAGCATCACGTTGTCAACCGGTGTCATTGTAGTGATAGGCCTGACCGATATTTTTTATTCGCTATACGGTCATACTACAAACATTTTCTCTCTCACATTAGTGGACACGATATACACTTCGTGGAGTATATCACCGCAGTCAGGACTAGAAGGATGAATGGCACACGAGAAACATAATTCAATAGGCATACTAGAAGCCATGATTGCGAATATGACTCATGTGTCTACGTTGCTTTTTCAGTTAGACTACCAAAACGGCGAAACTGTGTGCAGTTCATTCACCGAATGCACTTTTAGGATTGTCTCAGCGAACCATTCGTTCAAGTACACATACTTTCACACGCATCACGTCGTTAGCAATCGATATCACGGTATGAACATCTCTTTCAGTCACTCGTTCGCTTCGCGGCAAGCCATTTAATCAATGTGACCAAGCATGAGAGTAACACTACTCGTTTAACCAGACGTGATTAGACAGTGTTCACTCGACAGTTGTTCCATTCCCCTTGTATTCGGCTCGGTTGGTTGAAAGGTCTTTATTGACATCGGGCATCTTCATCCGGCCACACCAAGGTGAACGATGGCCAACTGCAATTCATCCAGTAGGTTTTACTACGCTGGACGCAAAAAAGCACGTGTTTGAGTGGTTAGTTGATTCGGTGTAGTGAAATATACTCCATAACGGCATACGTTATGACGAAAACAAAAACCACTGTAGATTAAGATGGCATTTCAGGACTAGATAATTCTCCGTTAAAGCGACCTTTTCGCCAAGTGTTTAGTGTACACGTGATCTACAGTATATGTGAACATTATAGACAATTTGGTCAAACAACGTAAGCATAAAGAAGGAACGTTGAACGCACTCAGGAGGTGGCTTCGGTCCAGTATATTGGTCAGAAAAGAACAGGTATTCAATCGAAGACTCGTTCTCCGTGAGGAATTTGCAGATCTGTTTTACACAAGGAAAATCGCAAACATGAATACAACCATCATCATCGACAATAAGACAAGCGTTTATTAAAAAGCATGTCCAACTGCTATACGACCATGAAATAAAACAACCGTAGTCTACAGTCAAAAAGGAGGAAGCAATAACATGTAATTCAGTCAATCCATATGTTTGATTTCAAACAGTCGAAATAAACGTACCTACATCTTGCGAAAAAATACCTGAATTGCAAATCAGAAGCATTTTCCGTTCTGACCCACCAAGTGTCGGTAGTTAACAGACAATTGCAACATTCACGCCACTGAACCCGATTAGCCGTCATCTCTTCTAACGTCGTCGGCTAGAGATTGTGTGAATTACAGAGCCCCAAACAAAGAAGAAGAAGCCATTTCTAGCAGAGGATCTGACAACAATCGTCTTCATCCGTCGCCAGTCGTTCACTACCTGTACTTAAGTCATTCGGTCAAGCGTGCTTGGTGTGGCAAAAGATAAGTCGACAGGCTTAGTATATGTCTCAAATGAGTATGTGAACTTTTAAGGACCAGCTTGACCCAAACCATCAAACATCCGCTCCGAAACTTTAAGTTTGCCGATCTGATAATGATGCCTGATGCACGCGACTGATCGCAGGCATCGATAGTCAAATGTCTGAAGAGTCGCCTCAAGTTCTCCGCCCCGATTGGCCACAGTTTGTAGCCGTGGAGTAATATTAATCGCAGGAATGTCATAAACATGTTTTTATACTCTAAAAGAGGCTTCATATTGATGGAAGGATAACTAAGCAAAGTGAAGATCTGCTACTAATAACGTTCCATCAGTCAATGTACTGTACTTTATCAGCTCCTCTCTGTCTAACGTATTGTGCAACGGAGGCTCGCTTAACATCAGTCAGGGTATGATGTGAAGCGTGACAAACGACTGGAATGCGGTCATAGTGCATACGGAAATATACGGAATCACTCAAATACGTGGTGAACCTCCTCACAACAGTTTCACATCACAGCAAGGGGTGACTAACTACTTTCCAATCCGCAAGCAAACGGGTAATTCGAAAAAAAAATCAAACTATCAGAGTACGCATACCATGCTTGATCAGGTTAAGAACGAGATGAACACTACCTGTCACAGGTACTAAGTATGTAATAATTCATTCACCGGTGTACAAAACAATAGAAACAAATTAAAAAGATGGCTATCTAATTGTCACAGAAAGAGACCATCAGTGAATGCAAGGCTTAATAAGACACTTGCATCTTAAACTAACCAAATTCCTGTTCGGCAATCACAAATATAAATCGTGTTTCACACATCTCATGAATAACGCACACACACTTGCCAAGCTCATGATAGTACTGAAATTCATTCGCAAGAGTCAGTTAGAATGTGGGTGGCGACCAAGTCTTGAGGAGAAACTAATAAATAATTCAACAATTATCAAGAACCATAACTACGTTCTGACCCATTAGCCTAGAGATTTCCAGCAGACTACTATCATACCGAGTTGTACAAAACAATCACCACAGAGTATCAAATAAGCCGCCCGGTTCAGACCGCTGGCCCCTTGCCCACAACTGACTCGTAAATTTGTCAGCAAGCAGTTGGTCGAGATAGCGAGAGAAAACCACTGTCAATTAGACAGGTGCGAACACACACGAAAGGGTTTGACAGTCAATTCTGTTACAAGTTTCAGCTCGATCGACTTCTCACTCAGATAATGCATAAACACAGTTTACGGATAGAACATGAACAAACGGAAGACATTCTGTTCACAAAATGAGCTCCCAAAGAAAGTGTTCATCAATACCGGATGAGAATAGAGGTCACAATAACAACAACAGTGGTGCTTATATAATAATAACCATATTCTGAAAATGGAAAAAATAACGTTATCAAACTATACCATGGCTGCTACTGTGAAAAACAATGGAGCAGACTCACAGCACTCAATAAACGGCATAAATCTTCCTGATATCAACAGACAGCATTGTATGATCAGGAAGGAAATTATTAACGTGCATGAGATAATCCACTCATGTTTTTTTAATATACACATATAAAACCGTAGCTTCAATATTGAAGTATTGTAAGTAAAAACTGAATCTCCTGATTACTCGAGCGGTTCGTTAAAATAAGTTGCACACTGCTCACATTATCTCACAGCATCCGAATTCACCGATTCTCCAACTAGCTTTCTTTGAAAAGAAGCACCAGACTCGAGCCTAGCACTCGTTACAGCTTATCGACAATGCATATCCATACTGTGGCTGAGAATTAAACTTCGGCCCGCGTTTTTACGAGGTAGTCGAGTTTTTACTGCCCTTCTGATCTCATATCAGACAGGATCGAATGAACAGACCTAAAAACGCTCAACCGCACTTGCTGTGAACAACGCTTAGGTTGTCCGAACACCTCAAGAAGAGACAGTAACCGTTCTGTTTACTCTAATCGATGAATCCGATATCAGGATTTCACATGAGAATGTGGGCGGAAGTTCAAACCCAGATCGTGGGAAGCAAATGTAGTAATGTCGGACGCAAACACAAACAAAATTAGAGTGTCCCGCTCTATTCCGAAAATGGCTACCTAAAAATCAGTCTGAAGGCAAAAGCTACGACCAGATGTTCGTGTGCTCAGTCTATATAGTTAGAACAGTTGAGAGCACATCTGTTGAAGAAAACTCGATTACCCATTTGTCAAGAAAAAAGTCGTTTAAAATTTTCATTGTCTTAAAAGTAAAGGCTAAATCGATGAAGCCAACAACAACAAAAAACAAAGAAAAGTGGCTTCTTTTCTTCGCATCGCGAAGTGTTTTTTGCTACGTATCACGAGTGGAAAGGATCAAAATTGTCCAGCTGCCGAAATCAGCTGCGGTAGCAATGATTGATGCCGCTGGTACTGGAATGTGGCAAAATGCAGCTAAGGAGGCTCAGTATCACTCATGTGACACTATCTGCCAGAAGTTATCGAAAGAAAAGTCAAGATACTTAGGAATCATGTTTTCCTACTATAAGGATGTACTGTAAAAAGCACTGTCTCTTAAAAGTGGAACTCGGTGTTGGTCCCGGTGTCAAGTCTTCATCGATTGCTTCTAATCCTTAGAACACCTTGGGTGTATCACTCCTTTGTATCAATCCCTCAACGTGGGGAGTGACTTTCGACACACACGATGTGGACACTTGCGCACCCAATAAACACGTAACAGTAGGGGCTAGCTAACGGACAGACATCAAATAGCAATTTAATATTGACCAGTAATTACACATTCCCTACGGAATTGAATTTCTTCGAGAGTGAATGCACAAGATAATACAGAACCACAGTTTGCTGAGTTGATGCATATTCCAACTTGACGGTTATAAACGCCAAATAACCCGTAGGGTGAACAACATGATGTACTCACCGGCACATTCAGCATCGAGGTAGTGGCCTCTGTGATCTCACTCAAGACGGTTAACGATTCGGGTAAGCCAGCAAACCGTTGGCCGCGTTTGTCTGGACAAAAGAAGGCCAAATCCTGATGATCTTTTGCTAGGGCTTGCAATCTGCGCTTGGGGCCGACGGCCATGACCCAGCCATCCATTTCTGTGTCTTCCATGATAACTTTGGCTACCTAAGGACGAACAGAGGAACAAAATGATTACGAGTTCGTATCGGCAATTGTTCCGTAGGGGAAGTATTATGAACCCAAACGCAACCACCGAAAGGATGCGATAATAACTCGTAAGACATTGGGGTTACTGACAAGGATAGAAAAAATCTGGTAACTAGCGTCAGTATTGGTGGTATCATGATAGGTGTGCTCATGAATTAAATTTCAATCAGCAGAAAACCAAAGACACTTGTGATAGCAAGAAGCAGCTAGGTACGATAGGGAACCGGAATAACTGATTGCTGTAAGACCACATGTTAAACGGTTGAATGTGTACCAATCTGGCTATTGCTGCTCCGTGTTGTGCACCACCAAGCTTTTGAGGTATACAGGATGATGTCTCCAAATCGATAACCGAAACACTGTACAATAGTTTTTCCATTGAGATCAAGCGTGTCAACATGATTGATAAGTCCGACTACGAGGTTATCTGCTGGACGTAAACAGTGTGGGTAAACTGAACACTTTTAGACACTAAAACTGGAAGATCACGTGATAATTTGGTCAGGTCTAGTGTGTGGTTAGTGTATTGGAAATCAACACATCCGCATCGTATCACCAAGCTAGCAGGAGTTCCAATTCGGATGGGGGGGCAAAGATATTTATCCCTGAGGAGCGCCTATCAGCGAGCGAAACTTGAGGTTAGTGTTTCATCCTTCCGTAATGGACCAGTCGAGAGATGAATCTGAATGCGAAAGTTATGGTGGTCAAGTGGGAGACAGGTTTAATTTGTATAAAATAAAAGTTTTAGCAGACCAGAACATTTCACTCTCATTATAATCCATCCGTAGTGCATATCTTTGCTATTAATCGCACGTGGATGTGACCAAGCGTTTAGTAGCAGTAATTCAATCCTGCCCAATATGAGGTTAATGGTGTGATGGTAAACAGACATGCCTCACAATTACGAAGAGACCGAAGTGCAAATCCTGAGTGTCGCGGGGATATACACCACCGATAAGGTCTGGTGCTCCTAATCAAAGGGGATCGGCTGAAAAGTCTGTACAAAAGCTACAATTGTGATTAAATGTGAGTGATATTCAACACGAATGAGTCAAACACCTCGCTTATTCATTGGTAAGCAAAATGCTTCTATTAGATGATCTTTACGATCAGCAAAACATAGCCCGGAGTCGAAGATTGTTTGACACGTTTGAGTATTTGTAGGCTCGCTACGCTTGACTAGGGAATTATCAGAAATTTTACACGATGATCGTCTGATGTGATGGATTTTAATTCTAGGCAAGAGTTCAGAGAGGCAGTATCACCGACAGTAGCATCTTGGACTTCGGAACATGATCACCTGAGTGTAAAACCTAACTGGCCATATGACCGAGAACAAGCACACGGTCTCTGAATCGGGATCCTGGATGGACAGGCATAAGCAACTGCCAACGACTGAAGAATACCCGCCGAAAATGGCCTCTAGTGAGATGCGGCAAGTAGTTACATACTTCTTTCTTTTCAAGCAGTCGTTTTGGTTACAATGTCCAACGATGTTGATTCACACATCTTTGAAAGCTTCAATAAGCTAGTGTAACATGACGTTAACGAACGGTCAATCAGGTGGTATACATGGTGCCACAATGTCAACCATCTGCAAGCAAAGCTATTACGGATTAGTTAAGTCATCGTTTCAGCAATCAGTTGCAGGGGAAAGACCACATCAAGTAGAAAACCGAAACGATACAAATATAGGTGTGATCTGATTGGGAACGTTGAGATACTAAATCGTCGAAGGCTTTCACCCTGTAGGAACCACATAACACGACGCTGTAGCGCACTCAAAATGTCCGCATCTAATGTATGCCGTAGAACGTCGGGGTGATCTATCCAATTGTCGAAAAGTTCGTTCGTTTCTTCTAGTGGTGATTCTTTTTTGTACGTAACCGTTTCTAACAGTTGCATATATAGTACCAAAGTAGCACATTGCCCGATGCTTTACTGTGATGTGTTAACAACACTGTAATTCAGTGTTCTGAAGTATTTATTCGAAATATACAAGTAGCCTGCCACTCCAACTTCCCATTCGATGTGATGTGTGCCTAAGGCCGACTGATGGAACGATTACTCGTTCAACTCATCGCTACCACCACTGCGCGTGAGTGATTCTGACGTACTGGGTGGTTCATGTGAAGGAGTGTTGTTAGTTGGACACCAAAACGTTGAGCTGAAACTAGAAAAGGTTTGCTCTAATCTTTAAACGAGCAGAATACCACTGCGTCCTAAGCAGGTACCTGCAAAGGAAAAATGACAGACGTCAGTATAGGTCGCTTGTGATAGTTTAAAGGGGGATCAGGCAGTACATGAACTCCCATCTCCTCCAGGGAGGAATCAGCGGAAAGGACTCACCACAGTGTCATGGGTAGGTTGGAGCCAGTTAGCTAACATAAATAGTAGACACTGTCGCTTGATCAGACGCAACTCGACCAACATTGCTTCACAATGAACACGACCAGAGCACCAAAGGGAATAAAGATGTTCTGATTCTTTGAGTAGCGTTCCGGAGGCAGGTTCAGCCTGACCATCGTCACCTGATAAGTAAAATATGAGCAACAAAATCGATATTAGACTGCAGCACGATAAGGAAAGGCGAAAAATCGAATTCAATGCTATCAGAAAACCAGCTGAATAAACGACGATGCAGGGTTAATAGTCGAGATCCATTATTGATTTTTATATTGCGAATGTCAAACTAAAGAGACGAACAAACAGCTTATCGGAATTCACGATTTGAAGCAAACTAAGATTTTACAGTGCGTACCAATCTAAAGTATATGCATGCAGACAAAGATAGTTTTACAGCAACTGCCATAACAGAGAGAATAGTCAATTGGTTGAGTAAAAACAGAACCTTCCTGTCACAAAAATTAACGCATGGAACACCGCTGATTCGCAAAAAAGTGGAGAAGCACAAAGTCCATAAGCTGATGGAGCAGGGATCAGTGTTTACTCACATATTTTAAACAAAGATTGGTCAATCGTAGCGTTTAACACGCCCAATCCCACTGAGAGAGGTCATGTTCACTAGTCATTATAGGTGTTCCAAGTTAATCAACACACTTCATAGAAGTCTGAGCCGGTGACCAGTATAGTTATTAAAGTCCAATTTCCAAGGTTTGAAATGAAGGCTGTCCAACTCTCTCTGACGGTTCACGAACCTGACTGCAGCTCCAGTCATCTACATATTGTCCTGACATTAATTGATAAAACCTTCGGTACCGGCTGGTTACCTACATATTTTCCGACAAGTTGATAGAACTTACCAAATTTGGCAGTTGTTTTAAGCATTAACATTGTGCGCAAGGTACCCTCGCGATTGCTGGAAATTGTATTAAGTCCCTATGTATTCGTAATTTTTATCCCTGCACAAAGTCAACCGAACTGATCAAAAATCGCAGCGGAAAGCCAGAAAACATCGCCCGGAATGGAGGGATGCATGCCAGAAGATGTCCCCAAGAG
>JTDE01000314.1:248511-263313 GCA_014338405.1 Paragonimus skrjabini miyazakii
TAACATCTCGTTGATTCCCCAATTTAGTTGTCATATCTCCCCTGTGAAACGAATAAAGTTTAAGATCCAAGAAATAACGACTTCTCATTCACTTTGAACTATTGTCGTCTGCAGACTTTAGATTGACGAATTATAACGATTTTTGTTTTACATCCACAGTTAGGTATTGCACTCTACGACCTGAACGTTGTGAAATCGAACCAAGTTGCCCTGAAGCATCTAGGTTATGGGATCAATGATGCTAGTGTTTAAAAATTCCCCGAGTCGCGCCCGACTCAAGCGTTCCAGTCACCCGGAACAAACAGGCGGTCACTCGTCGGTGCCGACCGGATTGTGGCGGATAGCCCATCACAGAACCTGTCTTTTGTATCACCAGTGTGACACAGCTGGATCATAAACACTTACCTAGACCGATTCGCGAGCGCATGAACAAGATGCAACGGCTGATGCCGGGCGGTTCACTTATCATCAAAGCAATGATGCGATCAGCGACTGTGAAGCACTACACCATGCTCCCGAGCACTGTCTGTCGGATAACCTATCCCACAGAAGGTGTACCCAGCACTTTCTTCTCGGAGCTTACCTTGGTCCGCAAGCCTCGTCGCACTCAAGACTACTACGTCGATACCATAGCGGCTCAGTTCTATCACGATCAGTGGAGTTCGGCGTTTTGGCCCACCTGTAATGTTGCATCGATCCAGCAGCGGGCGCACATTCCACCTTCCAACGGAGAGCATCTCCGAGAGTGTCTCAGGTTGGTCTTCGAGTTACTGAGACTAGAGTTAGCGGTGTCTCTTCTAGTATTCGTGCTGAAGAGGGGTGGGGGGTGAAGGGTTTGGCAGTAGCATATTTTCGCCTTGCCACAAACAGCAAATAGGACAACCCGATTTATTCCGCGCGACGGCCGATGCAGTATGTTTTTTCAGTCTGTTTTGTGTAATCATTGTTCATACTGCGAGCAAGTTCAGGCATGGATAGGAGAGTGATAAGGGCGATCAACAAAAACATCTGGTTGGAAAGCCTGTTTCGCAAGGCACTGGCAGGTGGTCATCGGCTGTAGAAAATATTCTGACTTGTTGAAAATTATGATGGCGCCTATTTGAAAACCTGACGACAGTAACTATTTGTGTCAGATAGAAGCATACTTAACTTCCCCTGAACCTACACGTTGTGTGCATTAAACAGGGGTAATTCATCCACTCTTTTTTAAAGCTACCACTGTTTACACAGCGCACACACAACCAAAACGAACATGTTACAGGGCACTGCCTCGGTAATTCTTTAATATACGTTTAATATACGTCCGTTCAAAATTACTTAGGTACTTAGATAAGTCTTCTAGTTTTTGATCGAAAAAGCTTCAGTATTTTCCCGTCGACATCTAAAATGCCCTTGAAAACCATTTTAGAAAATGCGCATGGAATGTTCCAGTAAAGTCGATGAGGTCCGATATGTGTTATCGCCGTCTTGATTATGACGTTTTGGCGAATGTTTCTGCCTACGTACCGTAGAGTTACATCCGTTCCAGGTGACGGACAGTTGCTTAATCGCAGTGACCAGTGAAAAATCAACAGCTGATAGGCACCGGGCGACATACATACACACAAACGCAATGCAATCGACCACCAGCAATAACCAAATTGCAATAGTTGACCACAGGTTCGAGAGCCACACACATAAAATCAACACGCACACACAAGACATAAAACATGACATACCATTGCAGAGACAAACAATTCACAAACACACGAAACCAGCTCAAACAAGAACAAACATTAAGTAGAACCAAAACACAACATACAGGGACCATCCACAACGAGCGCAGCTGCCTTTTGCTCCCGGCTAATCAACATGACATGTCTGAATCTGCAAGGATCAATGCCTTAGTCAGCATAGCATGCCGGATTGAAACAGCACACAAGCCTGACCACCACGCTAATTGTCGACTTACTAGGGTCTTTACATACAATTCAAGAATGAGGTGTTCCTTGGACATACAGAAACAGGAGAGTGGAAAGCCTTTCAATCAGTTTGCTCAGAAGCTTAAACGCCTAACGAACGAGTGGAATTCTACGGGGTCTACCGCGGAATAAAACAGGGACGATGCCATACCAGCGGTATACAATCAAATTAACTTTCAAGGGCGGTTGGAGAAACGAAAAAAAATTCGAGTTTTCAGACATCAATACATCAGTGGTTCACACCAATGCTTAACTGTCACACAACCACTGAAGAGGAAAAAAGAAAAACCTATGCGAAGACAGCACAAAAAGAAGGGGATGGGAATGGACCTAACCACTAAAAATATCTACGTCTATATTCAAACATACAACATCAAGGCGCTTACACCTTGCAAACAAACAACCGAGCTGTAAGTGAAATCAAGACGTCATCAGCAAGACAGCTTCCTTACGGCTTTCACTGCCCCGCGTTATTAAATACACTCACTTCACAAACAACTCGGACAAACAACGACAACATTCACGCCACTGAGCTCGGTTAGCCGCCATCTCACCTAAAGTCTCAAGCCACCAACATTGTGAGTCGCGAGGACCCAAGCCTGGGATACGAACCCGATCTACGGTGACTAACCCCTTCGTGAACGACTTCATTTGTCTACGCCAGATCATCATCTGTCCACCTAGCACCTGGCGCCAATCGACCACAAGGTCGTCAAACAGTGCCCGGTGTGGCAAACGACGAGGTGGCATCCTTAGTACATGACCTAACCATCTAAGTCTGTGTAAGTGTAGGGATTGAACAAAAGAACTCGTTTGACAATCAGTGCCAAACATCTGCTTCTCAATCTCCTCGTTGCTTACTCGCTGGTGCCACCCGATACGAGCGACAGAACGCAGACATCGGCGGCAATTCACGTCCTCTACCCTGAGGGGCCACGATTCGCGGCCGTGAAGTAATACGGCCCTCACTGTTGTCTGATATACGCGACCCTTAAGCTTCAGAGAGATACCTCTTTGTCGCCATAGGTGTTTCAGATTAGCAAACACCGCCCTAGCCTTGGAAATACGCGCCTCTATTTCATTCTCTACACCTCCACCGTCGCCGTTGATGCAGCTTCCCAGGTATACAAACCGGTCAACAACTTCCATGACTTCATTATCTAACAATAAATCTAAGTAATCACATCAATCTTGCAGAAGCACTTTGCATTTCGAGACTGCAAAACGCATTCCGAAGTAAGTAGCTGGACGCGAAATAGCGTTTAGCGCTGAATGTGCCGCATGTATGTTGTTAAAAAGCAACGCCTTACCGTCAGCATAATCAAGATCAGTCAGCCTTCCATCAGGTAGGACGTCCACACTGGCATCTTATGACTACCAGAGTTAATCTTCCATCATATCCTCTACCATAAAATTGAACAAAATGGTGAAAGGGGACAGCCTTGACGTACGCCGTTCATCGTGCTGAAACTGTCAGACAGTTCATCGTAAACCCTAACCTGAGCAGAAGTATGGGAGTAAAGCGCCGACAGTATGTTCACATACTTGGTCGGTACACCCCTGCGTTTAAGCGACTCTAAAAGTGTAGATCGATCCACCGAATCGAACGCACCTTTATAGTCGAGAAATACGGCGATTGTTGGCTGACGGTACACATGACGCTGCTCCAGAAATTGACGAAAGGTAAAAATGTGATCTATACATCCCCGGCCAGGACGAAACCCTGCCTGTTCTTCTCTAATGTTTAACTCCCGAACTGCAGTGAGTCGACGAAGTTTATAGGATGCCGAAACCCTTGAAATGATTGGGGTAAAACTAATCCCCTATTGGTTTTCACAAAAGCACCGGGCTCCTTTTCTAAATATAGGAACTATTATCGCGTGACCCCAGCACGGAGGGATAGTATCCGTCATTCGCACAAGTTGAAACACCTGAATCAAGGCCTCTACTAACGCCTCTCCACCCTCTTTGAAAAGTGCCGGCATAATATCATCTGGACCAGCAGCCCTACTATGTTTGAGAGCCGAAAGGTAAATGCGAACCTCAGTTTCAGTGGGTGGTTCTAAATCTACCGACCACGGTGCTACGTCACAAGTTTGTGGCG
This sequence comes from Paragonimus skrjabini miyazakii, assembly GCA_014338405.1. Classification (NCBI taxonomy): domain Eukaryota; kingdom Metazoa; phylum Platyhelminthes; class Trematoda; order Plagiorchiida; family Troglotrematidae; genus Paragonimus; species Paragonimus skrjabini miyazakii. The sequence goes on from JTDE01000314.1 coordinate 252,577, forward strand.
ACAACACAATGGAAGCAGCAGGCCATCTAAAGTGACCCTCAAAGTGTTCCGCTTAACGCTCCAACCTTCTGGACTTATTTTAAATTAGTGTGCCATCCGCCTCGCTGATATCTTCACTGACAGACGGTCGCCTAAGACCAGCAGCATGGACCAGCTTGAATAGTTTGCCAGTGTTCCCTGAAGCAAAAGCGGCTTCCATTTCTTTAACTTTTTCCACGATCAGCCTTGAGACTACGTTTCAGATTCCTACGGATATCTCTTCTAGACTTATTATGTAAACTACCAGGAGGAATCTTCCGTCTGGCTTCTAACAACTCCAGATATTTCTCTGAAATCCAATGTTTGCTAAACTTATGTACCCCTGTGTCGCGTGCTACGGTACCTGCTTTCTGAGTATCCTGTGCGATGTGTCCAGCAGCTATTGGGATCTTCGGAGTGAGTACCACTAAGGCAGCTTTTTAAGCTGGTTTGGTACTTTTGCCTTACCGATGGTAATGCCAATTTTTCAACAGCCAGTCGTTGCTGTTGGTGGGGTCTTTGTCCAGTAAAAGTAAGAACAAAACGACAACTTACCAACGCATGATATGAATCCAAGTATATGCTCCAATGAAAACGACAGTCTTGAATGCAACCATGCCACCTATAACGAACAGCCGTGTGGTCTATCTGAGACCAGGCCTGATTCGGAGAAGGCGGGCGCCAAGTATTGCAATGAGGTGCACGATGCCTAAAACCAATGCTGGCTAAAAATAGCTTATGCTCACCGCACAGCTGCAACAATCGCCCACCATTATCTGACCGACGTGACGCTATCCCAAACCTGCCATCTAAACGAGATTTGGCTTCAGCAAGGCGACCCACCTGAGCATTCATATCTCCGGCCAGAACGACTATATCAGAGCCACGTGTCGACCGAAGGAGAGCAGCCAGATCCGAGTAGAACGCGTCTTTGGCGCCGACGTCACTACAGTCAGTAGGAGCGTAAGCAGACACAATGAATAAATCCCTGAAAGTCTTGCGTCTAGAGCTGGCCTTAACGGAACCTGCCAAGCGGACAGCACAAAGTCTACTGTTAACAGGAATTCAATCTATCAGTGCGGCTGCGGCCGTCGAGCTAAGGACTATACCCACTCCAGCCTGACCTGCAACAACGGCTGTGGAGTTACCCGAAGTGTATAATCAGTATCGGGTAGACAATGTGGGTGCTGTTAATTCGATACGTTGACTACTGTCTTGGATTCTAGTTTCCAAGATACAGCGGACATCGACATGTAATGAGTCCAACGTTCGTGCAAGAGCGGCCTGTTGACCTATCTGTTTTAGAGTGCAAACGTTGAAGGCACCCATATTAATTCGCATTATGGGTATAAGCAAGGGACGAGGGAGGCATGAAGCTGAACCGGCTTAGTGTTACCAGTGTTACCATGGTTAGCTACATCTGTTGTAGGACCTGTGGAGTAACTATCAGAATTGGAGGCTGGGAGGGGCCTGAGAACTTAATTTGATAGAACAGTGAGGGAGGGGTCAGCAGTAGCATGTTTTCGCCTATCCACCCTGCTGTATGCAGCAGATAGGGCGACCCGGTTTATACTGCGAGACGGCCGATGCAGTATAGAATTACTGGTGTTATGATTGTTCATGGTTGTGTGTGGGCTGATATACTGTCAGGGCGCCCAGACCTAGACAGGAGAACGATTAGGGTTCTCAACCAAAGCCTTTAGCTCAAAAGCCTATACCGCAAGGCAGTGGGTGGGTGGCAGTGTAGCAGAACTGGTACGTTTTTCGGGAAAAGATGCCAACCTTCTTCCAACCCCTAACCTGGAGGACCGGAAGACTGGTTCGTCAGACCTCTACCTATTGGCCTGCCTGGTATGAGTGACTCTGTCGGTGTGGTGGCCACACCGTCCAGTATAGCCCAATAGGTCATCGAGATGCGCAAGCCGTCACACCGCGTCAAGGTCCAGTCTCGTTGTGACATCATCATACACAGCAATAGATCAGTGTTTCTCGCTGACGCACAACTATCATACAACCGTGAAGAAAAAACAAGCTGTGGCCAGAAGGAGAAATAAAAGGAGAGGGGAAGGAAACTGACTACTAAAAATGATCTATAGAGAAGATAAAGAAACAAGCTCAACCGTATCAAAACCCCTCCTTACTTTCTTGTGGTGTTACTATGAACATTCATGAAGCTGTTTACGACTCTGCAAAACCTTCGACGCTAACGAGTGAAGCGAGGTTAGCACTACCTAGTTTAAAATGCTCTTTATACGTCAATAACAGACACCCGTTCTCTAGATGCCCCGATTTATGAAACAGTGAGTAAGATTTGCGGAAATTTCATTTTCCGAAAACCTGCAAGTCCTGTCTGAAATCATTACAATGTGAGAGACGTTTTAGAGATCTAACAAAAAGTACGCAATCCTTCGATAACAGACCAGGAAAAGCAGTCGGTGAACAGTACACCCAGTGGAAAAGCACACACGCATTGATAAATCGAATAACCAAAGGATGTGGAATGGAGACAAATTTTCAAGGTCGGACTGTGATATAAACATCCGCAACCTGGAGCGAACAGGTCATGCTGGTAAGCAAAGTACTAACCAGATATTTGGCAGAAAGAAGTAGAGGTGAGGATTCATTACATTCATGACGGAATGGACACATACTAGAAAGTTCCTCATATTGGTTTCCTTTCATGAGCGAAAACAAAAGGTCAACACATTTGGATGTACAGAGACAAACTGAGGGACTCTGACCAACTTGATGGTTCGGATACGGTGTTCAGCAAGGCGGGCGAAGAAAGCAAAATACAATGTATGATGTTTAACACTACATTATCTGCACATTTGATTACAAAAGGATGAATGTGAACTGGCAGTAATGCGATCTAAAGTGAAAGTAAGAACAGGGAAAGGACTGCACCTCGCACAGCACCAGATGCAGTGACGAGTGGTGATATGGTTTGACCAGTAGCCTGGATGGACTGACTTCGATTTGTAAATTTATTACGCAAAGGTCGATAGTTTAGGTTTGAGTGTTAGATTCCGTAAGAGGTTAAAGCAACGTCACTCTATTCAAGGATTTAAACGCATCAATGCAATCTAGGAAAGATGCAAACAGTCCTAGGTTTCCAACAGTCAACCTCTAGCTGAGTCAGTCACCTAGTGCTCCATACAGCTCACAGTAGATGACTGACGGAGAACGGTATGCATCACATCCATTAGTAAAAAGGAGGGGCTGAAATTCGTCCGATTTTGTGCGTCTGCGATATTAGGAATTGTCAAAAAACTGGTTACCGCTGTACTATAAATTCAAGTGAACATCACGGATTCCGGTCAGTTCGCCAATCCTTGATGCTGTGGCATGTCTAGTTAGTTCTTTTCTGTCATCCTTTCAGGGTATAGCAAAGCAGAAACCACAGTGCCGAAACCGCGTGCAGCAGGGAACTGACAAACGAAGTTTTCTTCCCCAAGTATCACTGTACACATAGTTCTACGCTGTTTTCATCTAATGGTTTCTTCCCGAAGATTGTTAAATTGAGCTACTTGTAGAAACGGAAAGACGTGAGTTCTGTGAAAGAGCAGATGTACTCCGAGTCTGTACAGTTTACTCTGTTGACTGCGAAACCTGAAGGTGTTTACCGATCAAATGCGTTTGACAGTTTTTAGATAGGCACGATTGCTTGCGTATGTGGAATCATCATGTGAGCAACGAGACTGTCAAGCAACCGATCTTCAAGGAGAGTAACGTGAACATCTCTGTATTTAACGAAACAATACTCTCACTGTCTGGCGTAAGCTAAAAAATGTAGTGTAGTAGCTAAAGTTTTAACAACGAGGCATGAAGCTAATGATCTCGGGGTTTGTTCGGCTCAATGCGCCTCCTTAGTTAGGACCATTTTGACAGACTTCACCTACCCCCAATTGTGTATGAACATATGCAACCTAAGGAAGCGTCTGGAAACAAGCCAACCATGGTCTGAAATACCTCTCTTCTATTGAAGTACAACAAACATTCGAATAGCAAACCATTTAGAAGCGCACAAATTCAAGCTGGACTCATCATTACTTCATATACACCATTCTACGATACGTTATACAGATAACTGTTGAACTATCCTGAATTGAATGGATGAAAACCACAGTGACATGAATACGAAGAATGAAAACTTGAAGGTCCATAGGGTTAAATTCGAAACACTCCAAGACCATGGTGAAAATGAGCTATGGATGCGCAAAACGTACCAACCATGGCGAACTGAGCATCCAGAAGCGGTTTATGGGCTTCAAACCACGCAGCCGCCAGCTGCATGTTCTTTGTCCGACCAACGAAATAATTCAACAAGTAAACCAACAACACGGATACAATTAGCATTTCCAGATGGTAGTTATCCCATGACGTTGTCAACCGATGAGGGACCTAAAAGTGTGACGAAATACAGAAGGGGAGTTACCACAGTAGAATCAAGAAATATGATAAAATACTCTTTTACAACAGATGATAAATAAATCCGGATTGTTCATGAAATGCAGAAACGATGAAAATTGCCTTCATACAATGAACGTGTGATCGAGATAATACAGGTAGCTGCAGCTTACCTTGGCCATAGTCAAGTCAGGTCGCTTTCCTTTGGTGCTTCCAACTTTTGCAGTAGGATCCTCGAGCACTTGAGGTAGTCCCTCAAATTCTTCGTCGTCTTTCAAGGGCAATCCTTCAAATTCATCCGACTGAAAAGAACCAGAATGTCAAATATTGTTGATACACGACACACTTTTAGTTGTGAACACCCCCAAAATCAGAAAGTGGCAACACTAGACCGCTAATTTAGAAACCAATATCGTAATCATCATCAACACATCATTTTGTAGCCTACGCTTGAGCGAACTAAATATAAAAAGTGACGCACTTCAGTCAACGGTTACTAAAAGATCATGATACGTAGTTAGGATTCTGTCTCTGCAAGCTCGCGAAACGGTTATCTTGTTAGTCTGGGTAGACAGTCTATTATGTATGCATGCAAGGATCGAACAGATTGCCCACATATGTCGTGACTTGAATGACGACTTCTGACCTTGCGATCCGACTGTACTGCACACCACTGGCTGTAATCCTAGGCTATCAGACAGCTTGCCTGTCCTATTAGGACAATCAATCCGATACACCAAGTGCATGAAATGTCTTCGCTTGTGCTACGGGCTCTTGTAACGGACTAGTCTTGTTATCAATCGCAATTTCATTGTAGTCTATCGTAGGTTATCAGTTTGTAGTAGCTATGGCTACATGGGCTAGAAATGGCACACAGATGTCTAGAAGCCTAACGACAAAACGACACTCCAAGACAGGTTTCAGCCTTGGTTGGACTTATCATAAAGAGGTAGTCTGAACGAGATGTGATTTGTTGTTTGTATCATCATTATTGCTATTATTATTACGTATAAGTATGGGGATAGACAGAGTGCTAATGCAAGAACATGGAAAAAAGCTAATGAAGAAAGAATTTGACGAAACCAGTAAAAACGTAGAATAACAGGGACATCGATGACAAAAAGAAGATAGAAAACTTGATCAGTTTTACGCTTCACGCCATTTCGGCACCTTTGTTGCTATTTGTCTGGATGTTTATTGCTTTCATGTTCATCGGAGTGAAGTGTTCAGAATGTAAACTGAAGGCTGCTGCAAACAAAAATCACAACATCCCCGCCACCAACTTCGGTTTGTACTTGTAACTTTTGGCGACACTCAGAATCCTCTTAACCCCAGCAATAGAGTCGGGTACAGCCAACTTGATACCAATTTCTTTATGGTTTTGTACCAAGTCACTGGTCTGCAATCTGCTTTGTGGGCCAGCAACAATAGTTATCTTGAAACACTTTGAAAATGACATGCTAGTGTGAGTTGTATAATCAGTTAGTTGTTTGTTGTGCCCATTCCTTTGAGCAATGTGCATAGCGTAAAGGAAGATAACTTGTTCATAGTACATTTGAATGTGCTTCATCGATCGCGTGGTTCTGCCACTACATACTGACTGTTGCCGAAAACAAATAACCCAAAAACATCATTGATGCAGAGCTGTGGCGGTGTCGCGTTAAATACCCTGCCTACTAATCAACGAGGTGGGTGTCACGCCCGCGCCAGAAATGCACTGAGTTATCAAACGTCAACCGGGCTTAAGAAATGGATATGGAGTACTTTTCTCTAGCACCACCGTCAATTAAAATACAAATCCGAAAGTAGACAAAATGTTCGAGTACCACTACCCAGGGCAAGTACAGGCGCCAGCTGTTACAACCATTGACGGAGTAGTTTGCATTTAGATAACACAAAATACAGAACCATAGAACAATAGCTCAATCGCAAAACAGTTTGCCGCTTCCTACAGTGCTTGTACACTGTTATCAAACAAGATACCGGAATCCTGGGAACACGTCATCGCTGGCGTTGTTAAACCATTCAAAGCTCCGTGCAAGACAGCGTCGGTTGCGAGGGCAAAGAGATAAAATAGACAAGATAGCCTTACCATACTGCTCTTGAGACGGAGAAGAGCGGCGAAATTCCATCACAATCCCTAGCTTCACCAAAAACTGTTGTGCGATGCTTTCAGAATCATTGCGTACCACAATCGTCCACAGAGAAACCGGGAGAACAATCCCTCACTGACAAAATCGAAGACTATTCTCATGTCCATGAACACGGCCACAGTAAACCATTGGTGGACGTGACCGTGTTCAAACAGACTACGCAGGATAAAAATTTTATTTCATCAAAGTAAAGCGCACACCTTAAACGCATCCGAAGGCAACCTAGCTCCTCTGAGTTCGGTGCACATATCGCGCAGGCTTTCCTAAAGTTGAAGGTGATCATCAAATACGAGGAAACGTTCTTCATACTACAGACCAAGGAGAGTAGAATGAACAGTTCTCTAATGAGTGCACTTTTACTGTCTTTGGAGAAGACCGGCAGGAGATAGTCTGAGCTACGTGCTCAATCACGTGTGACAACATGAAGTTTCCTCTGTGTCTCCGATTTTATAGACTTGCGCGTAAAGACCATGGAGCAAAGCTGGACCAACAGAACAGAATAGTCGGGACGGCCATTTGATAAAACTTCCGTTGAAAACGCCCCATCTGACATTCTGGCAGCCTTTGTAAGTAATATGTTAGTCAATCGTCCGCTTTGCGGGTTACCTCACTAAGATCGAGCAATCTGAAATCGAGATTCGAACAGACAGACAAGCTTCTGTTCACTGGACTCTATAACTGTGGTCAATGCAAACCGGAAACCCCCCAAAAACGGTACCCATCTAAACTAGTGAGGTGAAAGCAGGTTGCACCTGTTGCGCTGTAATACTGATAACACCGGTGGGTAGTAGGTTGTCGGAATGCATATGAGGACGACTGCTACACCAGCTCCCAAAAATAGAGACACGGAGATCCACAGACACAGGTCGGGAACCGGAATAATGGCCCTATCGAACGCTAACCAGCGGGATAATGACCAAGACAATGAGTTTATGCAAACCAATGTTTTTACCAACGATGTTGTTGCATAATGTGTAAGTTTTCGTAACAGATCAATCCTTGAGGCCGGTAACCTTTTGGACGCATTGGTAGTATCATATATGTACGACTCAACGTTCATATGGCACTCTGACTGTTGCAAATGTCCAAATATGAGTGATAATGAGGTGAACATGATTCTCGTAGAAGTGAACATTGATGCTAAACGAGGAAGCAGCCAACAGTTAATCTGGCCCGAGATAGTCCCATGGTTTATAGGCCGAGTATTGAACCCCAAGACGAGAGGGCCTAACATTGGCTGCCCTAAATGCTCCTACTTAGATATCGATTGCCAAAGGGAATACATTTCTTATGAGACTGCGTCCCGTGATAGCAAGATTTGTGTAAAGTTCAAGTTTAAATTGTGACTGTTAAGACAATGCAAAAGGCTCACTTCCACGGTCGATTCGGAATCGTCTTCTTGATGTTGTTCTATTACGCTTGGCGGGATCGGTTTCCGGTGTACAATCGGTATATCATCAATCGATTCTTCGGAAATCGAACTACCTTGTGCAGGTTTCTTTTCTTTGGAATCATCATGTCCGGAACGATTATCGTCTGCTTTTTGATCACGTGATCGTGTATCGGAGGGTTTTGAGCGTCCTGGAGGAGGGTCAGCCAAGTCGACGGTAAACGCTAAGGAAAGAAGTATGAACAACATGGCCTATTCAGACGATTGGAGTGAGACAGTGATGTATCAGAAGGAATCGACGAATTTCACATGATGGACATGTTGTTAGGAGATGGAATATTTGGTGGCAAACTGGTCAGTATGTATCAGTTACCTGACTACCTAGAATTGGACCACGCACTGGAATGAAATTTCGTAGTAAAATAGCAAGCACAAAGTGAATCACTATAGGTCAAATGAACAATACCGTTAACAGAGTGGTACATCGGTTATAATGTCATCCATCGGTTTTGGACAAATGTGCCATTAGGGAAGTAATTATGACATTGAGTAAAATTCAACGCGCCACTTTGCCAGGGTGTGGTCACAATGTATGTAAATACCAAAAATGCGCACTAGACTGTAATATCCATTATACAAGGCATTATACAAGGCATGCAAGGAGAGGTCCTAATCATTGAGTCATCGACTGGAGTTAACAGGACAGTAAATGTCTCCTATCGAGATGGTCGGACAATCTTAACTACGAGTTGACGTGGCTAAAAGTTCGCACAGGATAATTCGGCAGTTCCTAATGTGAAATCAATAGCTTAGCGGTCAACGAAGTCGCCTAAGTTAAACTTGGCCAGAGTCCGAATCTCAGTAAGGATAGGCAGTACCGACAAACTCTGACAAGAATGAAACGTGGGTCATGTTTACCTACGTAAGGAGCTGACTGAAAAGGCGATGGAGAAGTGAGAACTGCAGTCAGTTGTGAGTGATGTTCAAATTATACTAACCCAAATCCCCTGCTATCAGTCAGTGTATACATATGCTTGTTTTCGTTTTGGTTACGTTTTCTTCTTTTAGAAGATTCCACGTCACTATTGAGGTAAGCAGCGACCCAAACCACAGTACCTTCTGGTCAGGTTCATGGCTGTTATGATGATGATGATGATGATGATGATGTATGAAATGCTTTGCTTTTCTTCAGACATGTATCCTCACGGACGTGCACCGGCAAATTAGTGCGTTCGCGTTTTGTACAAAGGCGCATCTCAATGGAATTGATAATAAGGTTGGTTTGCACGTTCTATCTATTTGTATGCCACGAGAATGGCCCGGTTAGAGAGGAGGCACTATTATCGAGGTTTGACCTGATAACTTCCAAAAGGCCCTAGACCAGTTAGTCAAAAGGTGATGCAATTACTAGGGATTGATTTAATCACAATTTAGTAAAAACTTCCTGTACAAAAAAAAACAGTATTTCAACTTATTAGTAGGTGTTGTGTAGCCATTGCTAGACAAGTTTCCTGGCAACGACAGAAATGAAACTAAAATGATCGGACGAACATAGACGACAAAAAAAGACCAACAAAAACTTACTGTCGTCCGGGTCTTCAAACTCAGCGAATTCATCATCTGACAACAAACTCAAGCCACTGACACTGGAAACCTGAAACAGCAACGCCGTCAACAGCAACCAAATGAAATATAACGGGACATCGATTTGCGATTTTACAAACGCCTTCAACATCCTAAGAGCCAATCAAAAACCGTGACGATCCGCTGAAGCAAAAAGACAGAGAAGTAAATTAGAAAAACAGGTGATTGGAAAAGCAAAACAGCCGAGAAGAAAGAGACGGGACTCGCACGCCCGTCGTTCCAAAATCCACAGACTCAACACTTTCATAAAACTATAGGCTTATCCAACAGTTTCGAACCACTAGTAAATGGATTGAGAATAACAGCGTTACGAACAAGTTGTAATACATTCACATTTCAACCACCTCAAGTGGCCTTCCTCAGGGGTGGTGTAATCGAAATCATATTAACAAAGGAACAGAGGTTGCTGCGGGTAGATCCATTTGCGGTGCATCTGAGCTGACTGGTTGAATCCTATGCCCATTAATCGGGGATGAGACCGACGTAGATAACATGCGTCTGTGCCTGGTGTTACTTATCCATCCACGCCACATTGCAAACAAGGGTTTGTTATGATTGTGATTAACTCAAGCGTGTTGTGTGTAAATGGTGAAAGCTTCAGATCAGCAACGCTCTGCATTGGAAGGCAGACCCTTGCGAATTACTCAAGCTTGATCAAAACATACGTTGTGATTCTCTGATAGTGTAACATACTGCGATGGCCGAATCGTGCTCTAGCTTCTGAAGTTGACATGCGCCTTCAGGAGGAGACCGCGTGTGCCTCTTGTGTTCGGAAACATATACTTTCAACTGTCTGTCTCTCCTATGTAACTGGCATTAAAATCACTGTGTTTGATTTCGTATTTTGGTTTCGAATAACATTTATAAAGATGGCGGTCAAACACAAATCCATACATTTGGCATACATAAAAATACATAACACCTGTTTCATGATCCTAACAATATCATTAGAAAACACGTCAAAGTGAACAGAGTTGTCAATTCGAAAAAATAAACGGAACCAGAAAAAAGCAAGTGACAGTTTCAATTGCAAACTGTTTGAGATTTCACACAACTATTTATGGAGCTGACAAACAGCGGCCGTTTTCTGTTGTGCATTTCAATGTAATGCTTTCATTGCGT